>JAOTRH010449329.1:0-30919 GCA_034768845.1 Heliamphora exappendiculata | reverse complement strand
CTTCTCTCTCCTAGGGCACGAAATTAAGTTTGGTTTGGCTTGAAAAGGCTCCATTCCCTTCTCTCTCACACCACATTTCACCCTCTCAAAAGCCAAGTTTTTCAATCTCTAACAAACTCTTCAATGGCACCCAGGGTTAGAGGAGGAAAAGGGAAATCCATTGCTATAGAGGATCCCACTGACGAGAATGACCAATGGTTCAATTCGAGCAAATTCGAAATCCTCTACAAACACCATTTACAATCTCTTGATCCCATCTTTAGTAAGATTCTTAATATGAGATTCATCAATTCCTACTTTCGTCGTGTCGTTCGTCTTTTCAATCACATAGGTTGGGGGCCTTATGTTTTCTATCAACTGAAGGGTGTGTACCCTCAAATTACCCGACTATTTTATGCAAATCTTTCTCAATACCTTTTTTCCAAATCCAAGAGACCGTTACATTCACCTCACCACTTATCTCTGTGGAAAAACATATAAATTTTTCGATAAAGACAACCAATCTTTTTGGAATGGGAAGAGGAGATTTTAAATGTCCACAATCTCATCTCAATCATGGATCATGGCTCACGAATTTACTCCTGAAACATTTTTACCATTGGTCATGATTGAACCCCCACTCAATTTTTCCCTTCCCCCGTCTTACTCCCAACTCACACTCGAGGCCAAAATTTTGCATCTCATCATTACATACAATGTATTATGGTGCATTTACAAAGAAATACGTCTTAATCTTTCATCTCTCATCTGCCAATGGATGCTTGCCAAAGAAAGCTCAAAACACCATATTCTTCCATATGGAGGCTTTCTCACACCTCTGTTTGAGTCCTTTGGTTTTTCTCCATCTCCTTCAAATTTCCTTTCACCGAAAAATTCTGATTTTCTAACTGCCACCACTGTGAAACAAATGGGCTACAAACTATAAAATGGTCAGTGGGTACCTAAAAATAAAAAACAAGCACCTCAAGTAGTTCAAGATAGTGATGAGGAAGCCGAGGCTGCTGCCTATGATGCTCCACCTACTTCTCCTCCAGCACCTCTACATGCTCCTACCACCACCACTGATGATGCTCCTGTCACCTGTTCATTCTTAAAGAAATTGGTTCGCTCTTTCTCCAATCGCCTTGACAAGAAGCTTGACGAGCTTGGCTCTCGCAATGCTAAACTTGAAGAGGCTATGGATGTATCTCCCTCTGCTGCCTCCTCACTCGCAGATAAGGATGATGACGACGATGATGATGTTGCCGACTCTTCTCAATCCACCAATTTTTGGTAATGCCAAAAGGGGGAGAAACAAGGAAAGCTTAACTTTATTTTCTTTTAGTTTGGAAAGCATTAGAGAGTTTTATTTTTCGGATCATGTACTAATGCTACTCTTATCTTGTTTACGATTTTTGCTACACTTTATCATGTTTATTATGGTTGGATGACTAAGTTTTATCATGCTTGGATGGTTATGTTTATTGTGATTACATATTACTCATCTCATGGTTATATTGATTGACCTTGAATTGAAAATCTATATTGATCATAAGGCTTACCATTTGAATGAAATGAACTTCAAATTTTCAAAATTTATGTATATAGTATGGGGGAGTTTCTCCAACTCCAAAATTTTTTTACTCATGCTCATTGTTAGGATGAGCTTTACTTAAGCTTTCCTACATTATTTTGCTTATGTTTGTCATCATAAACAATGAGGAGATTATTGGCCTAACAAGGCCTCAATAACCGATTTTGATGATAACAAACTTATCTAATTGGGTAAATTGAGTGTGGTTACAGGAAATATACATTTAGCTCAATTCAAGATATACAATAGAAGCCATGATGCATAATTTCAAATCAAGATTATTTGGCAATGAGTTTTTGTGGAACAAAGTGCAAAAAGGAATGAGACATTGAAAAGTTGAAGAACCTATTGTAAATTTCATTTTGTTAGGGTCCTTGTATATGCTCATTATCTCTTGTTTATTAGTTTGAAGCTCATAGGAATCCTAAATATATTAAAAATATTTTTCCAATGCATAAAAGTTCAAACCCTTTTTGGAAAACCATAAATCTGGATTTTTGATGATTCAGTCGACTGAGGCACTATACCCAGTCGACTGAACAGGCTACCAAAAATTGATTTTCAGATCTACACAAGTTCAGTCGACCGAACCTATAGGTTCAGTCGACCGAAGCTTGGTTCAGTCGACCGAATGAGTTTATTCAGTCAACCGAACAGCTTAAAATTCGAATTTTTCTAAAAATGGCTAGTTTGAAAATTCCATATTTAGCCCAACGTGTAATTCGATTTTGGAGCCTATAAATAGAGGGTTTGTGCTCTTATTTTACTCACTCAATCCTCTCAAACATTCTCTCTTGCTTACTACTTCATTGCTGTTCAATTCTTGAATTTTTCATATACATTTTTGAGAGAAAAATCATTTAGTTTTTCTTATTGAGCTTCATAGTTATGTACTTTTGAGAAGTGAGATTAGAGCTTTATTTGTTTTACTCATTTGCTCATTCAAGGAGCGTTCTTTGTACACTTTCATATTATTCCTCTTATTGATTAGTATTTGAGAAAGGTGATTTTCAAAAGAGGCTAATCCGCCTACAAGGATTGGGTTAACTTGAGAATGATACATTCTCAAGTAGAGGCTACTCCGCTTAAGACTAAGGAGAGAGGCTCCTCCGCCTATTGAAGGAGAGGTAGTGAAATCCTCATAGCGGTTGGCTTGAGACAAGGATGTAGGCCGTTGTGCCGAACCTTGTAAAAATCGTGGTGTCATCTTCATTCTTGCTTTACTTTACATTTTTCTATTATTTTTGTTGCACCACTATCTTTCGTTCTTGCATTATCATTTCTTAAAGATAAGAAAAGTATTAAATCTTGTAATAAAAAAGGTTTAACTATATTCGCACTTTGATTTTTACTTTAAATCTTCATACAAGAAGCTAAGATTGCATAATTAACTTTAATCAAAAGGGAGATATATTTGAAAGTTTTCTTGCAAGCTATATTTGAGTTTTAAGCTCTTCAAAGAAAATTTAAGTTTTGTTTTCTTGAAACTAAAGGACTTTAAGAATTACTTTGTGCTTAAATCTTTTTATTGTTCATATCTAATATATTTGTGTTTATATTTTTATTAGACTTGAAAGCTACATTTTAAATTGTTAAAACTAATAAAGTGTTATATTTGATTAATAAGAAGTTTAAACTTTGTCTATACTTGTTCTTAAATATTTTAACACAAAATTTTTGGTTATAAGTTTAAAAAAAAATTTACTTGTGAATTGAATAAGTAATAATTTTTGTAAACTAAAGATCATACACTTGAAATTAATCTAAGAAATTTTAAATACCCAATTCACCCCCTCTTGGGATTACACACATAATATCATGTCTCTTCTGCTCAGAGACGCTCGAGAGTCGTGTCCTCCGCTTCTGGCAGTGATGATGGTGACGATTTTGATAGACTCTTCGAGAACAATAGCTCGGAGGAGGCTGATCTTTCCACCCACTAGGTTCGCCCGAGGCACGACTGAGAGAGAGAGAGCTCCCCCCAGCTTTATTTATTTCTAGATACAATTTCTTTATTTTACATTTTGGTTTTCATGGGCTTGCGTGCCCCTACTTGGTACATTTATAGGCCTGCGTGCCCCTATTATTAGTCATTGGGCCTGGGTGCCCTAGTTACATTATACCACTTTCTGATGCATTTCTGGGCCTTCGTGCCATTCATTTCTACTCATGTTTATCTGTTTGTATGACTTTCCTTTATTTGCTGTTCAAATTGTCATGGATGCACAATTCAAATTTATACAAATCTCACACACACCCACCATGTTTAAACATGGCGGTTGCCACAATACAACATGGTAGTCACCATTTCCAACAAGACTGACATGGCGGTTCCCATTTACAACCTGGTGGTCGCTTGGTCAAAGAGATGATGTCACTGTACAATGCTTTTTAGGGCTGGCGATTGCTGACTCCAAGGTGGCGATCGCCACATTGAACGTACCTTTTGCCAAAATTTTGATTTCTCGCCTTTTCCTGCCTTATGAATACATCCCTGAACGCCCTATTTTCTATTATCTCACTCAGATGACTAATCCTCTTTCTTCATGGGTTGAGGCATTCTCCCATATTGAGCGTTTGAACTTTGTCCCTTTCGGTATGAACTCCTTGTTTTGTCTCATGGCCGTAAAGATTGATGGACTTTTGTTAAAGGCAGCTGCTCAGTTATGGGACCCACAATCCCACGTCTTCCAGTTTGGCTTTGAAGAGCTATGCCCCACTATGGAGAAGTTCGCTTCTATTTTGGATTTGGCTCCACGGAGCTCCGTTGTGGTTCTTACTTTTTTTCTTTCGACTTGTTAGCAGGTGATACAGCTTTGTGGTCTTTCTACGATGGAGGCCTCTCTTCTGACATAGGATGACTGTTTTGGCATACCCTAGATCATTGACAAATTTTGACCTACCAGTGACCTTAGAGAACTCAATTTTCAATTGCAGCGACGTTATGCTCTTTATTTCTGTCTTCTTACTCGGTATCTTTTTGTTCCTTCTGACGGGCGAGTTAGCTGTGCATTGGTTGACATCGTGGGTCAGATGTGGATGGGGAAGGACTTTGTACCGCTTGTCTTAGCCGAGACACTACTGGGTCTAGACGCTATTCATCGTGGTGAGATCACTACTTTTGCTGGCAGCCCCTTACTTCTTCAAGTATGCTCAAAACCTCTCCCTTTATCAGACTGCAAGGCTTCTCTTCTTACTGTTTTAACTTTTGCTGTAGATCTGGTTGATAGAGAAGGTAAACCTTGTACGAAAACCACCCACTGATAGGCATAATGCCTCAACTTTCCTTTATCGTCCCTACTATCAGATATGCAACTTTGAAGTAGCCTGGCGACAATACCTTTCTTCTCTAACTGGCCCAGATATTACCTGGCAGTGCCCCTGGTGGCGGATCTCTGCCATGACTCTGACTACCATGGATCACCTTGGTGTTCTACTGGTTGGTCTGCGTTAGACTACTTTCTATTACCCACATAGGATCATGCGACAGTTCGGTCGCAGTTAAATCATCTTTCTCAGTATCTAAGGTCGTTCATTTTCATCTATACTGTGGGCCCCATTTCTAGCACTATATCAGGATGCCTGACCATCTCGTTCGTGGATGGAAATGCAGGAACTGAAGTGTCCCAAGCTTTCTACTGAGTACAAGACATGGCTGATGCAGAATAGGGAGAAGAAGGATAAAGAAGAAGGGAAACATGCAACAAAAAAAGAGAAAGACTTAGGACTTCTACTTTGTTTTAAAAAATTCACAACTTTCTTCCGTTATTTTGTTTGTAGAGTTTCGGACTTGCGCGCCCTTCTTTTTATTTTTCAAAAGCTTTGTAACTCTGATCAAGGTAATGAAAACTTTCGCTTTATGTTTTAGATTGTTTAAATTTATCCAAAGTCTTTTTTTTTAAATCTAATTAAATGACTTTATTATTAAAATTTAAAAATTAGTTTGCATTGATCTTACTCAGATTGAAGATGGTTAAAACAAAGAATGTGGCCAGACTACTTTTAAAAGAAGTTGCCTACGTATCCAAAAAAGATGAAATCAGGTCATAACGTAGTTCGGGATTGGTTTTCACTCGGGTGTTGACACTTTCCTTTTGTAATGCCCTAACTTTTGCCAAGGTCTCCCTTTTGGGTTTTCGGCCTTGCGGGCTGCTCTAACTTTTGCCTGAGTTGCCTTTTTAATTTTCAACTCAACGAGCTTTTATTTTCTCTTTATTTTTACCTGGAGGATTTTACTTTTTGAGTTGATCGAGGTTAACTGGAGAAGAGAACACATTGCCATTCAAATCCATAATGATGACTGCACCACTAGTCATGATAGCTTTGATTAGAAACGGTCCGGACCAGTTTGGTTTGAATTTGCCTCTCGGATCAAAGATAGGAGCTCTAATTTCCTTAAGAACCAAATCTCCTTCTCTGAGATCCCGGGTCTTGACTTTCTTATTGAATGCTCGGGCTATCCTCCTTTGGTATACTTGTATATGAAACAGAGCATGCAGCCTTCTTTCATCAAACAAGAGCAAATTTTCAAGTTGGTTCCTCTACCATTTTGCTTTTGGAATACTGGCCTCGACCACTACTCTTAGCGAAGGAATTTCCACCCCAATGGGAAGCACGGCTTCCATCCCGTAAACTAAGGAGTATGGCGTAGTTCCTGTTAAAGTTCTGGTCGACGTTTGGTATCCCTAACGTACAAATGGTAGATGCTCTGACCAATCCTTATGTGAGTTGTTCGTCTTTTGTAGAATTTTTTTGATGTTCTTATATGCTACCTCAACTGCTCCATTGGTCTACGACCGATATGGTGAGGATTTGTAAGCCACTATCCGGTATTCATCGAAAAGATCCAAGACCTCTTTTTGAAAATGCGAGCCATTATCCGAGATGACCTCATGGGGAACTCCGTACCGGCAAATGATATTTTGCTTGATGAACTTAGCAACATGAGAGGCTTTCAATATTGAGTAGGAGGCTGCTTCCACCCACTTGGTAAAGTAGTCTATGGCCACTAAAATGAATTCGTGTCCATTTGACGCCTTTTGTGTTACTCTGCCTATCACATCGATGCCCCATACTGAGAACGGCCATGGTGACGTCAGGTTATACAGTTGACATGGGGGAACGTGCATGAGGTTTGCATGAATCTGACACTTGTGACATCTCCGTACGAACTGTATATAGTCTGCCTCCATGGTCTTCCAAAAGTACCCTTGCCGCAGGATCTTCTTAGCTTACATGTTTCTGCTCATGTGTGGCCCACAAACTCCCGCATGGATTTCCTTCATCAGTTCTCTACGTTCTTCATTGTTGACGCACAGCTTATTGACACCAGAATGCCCTCATTTGTATAGTCTACCACCACAAATGACAAACTATGCGGATAATCGTCGTATTTCTCTTTTATCCTTTTTGTTGGCAAACTTGGGATATTCTCCTTTCTCTACAAAATTTTGGATGTCAAAATACCATGGAAGGTCGTTAGTGCTTTCTTCGATTGCGGCTATTATCTCGTATGTCGGCTTTCTTTTCTGTTTAATTTTCAAGGGACTCATTCTGACTCCATATGGTATGTCAATCACGGATGCTTGGGTGGCCAGTGCATCGATAAACTTGTTTTGTAGTCTTGGCACATGGGTAAAGATCACTGACTCAAAACATGGTATTAGCTTCTCTAGCTCTTGATTATAGAGACTCAAAGTTAAGTCCCTGACCTTCCATTCTCCTCTCGCTTGTGAAATTACTAGTGCTGAATCTCCGATGACTTCTAGCTTCTTTAGCCCTAATTCTAAGGTTGCTTCCAATCCAACTAAACATGCTTCATACTCAGCTTGATTGTTGGTAACTTCGAATTTGAGCTTCAATGACAAAGGGACATGCAATTCGTTGGGAGTGACGAGAAGGACTCCTATTCCATAGCCGTATTGATTGGATGCGCCATCGAAATATAGAGTCCACTTGTCATTCCCGTCTTTCATCAGCTGTTCATTAGGAAACTAGAACTCTATGTCATCACCTCCTTCAATTGGTTGGTCGGCCAGGAATTCTGCCACTGCTCTACCCTTGACTGACTTTCGGGTGACATATCTGAGGTCGAGTTCTGATAGCAACAGCAACCATCGAGCCAACCTCCCTGTCAGTGCCGTCTTTTCAAATAGGTACTTCAATGGGTCCATCCGGGAGATGATATTCACTGTGAAAGACAGCATGTAGTGCCTTAGTTTTCGAAAAGCCCAAACTAAAGCCCACCATGTCTTTTCTAGTAGTGTGTATCGTATCTCTGATCCTATCATCTTCTTGCTTAAGTAGTAGACAACCTTTTCAATTTTGGTTTCACCTTCTTGTGCTAATATGCATCCCATTACTGAATCAACCACTGACAAAAAGAGGATCATTGGCCTATCAAGTTCGGGAGGAACAAGAACAGGTGGGTTCTGCAGGTACTGACATACGGCATTGAAGGCGTCTTGACATTTTTGATCCCATTCAAACTCAACTCCTTTCTTCAGCAGATGAAAGAGCGGCTCACAAGTAGTTGTCAGTTTTGCAATGAACCGACTGATGAATTGTATCTTACCTAGAAAGCCCTTGTCCTCTCACTCGATCTCCAGAGGAGACATTTCATAAATTTCTTTGCTTTTTGAAGTGTCCACTTCGATACCCCATTGAGTGATTATAAATCCGAGCATTTTTTTGGCAGTAACTCCAAAGGCACACTTTTGTGGGTTGGGTCGCATCTTATACTTTCGAATCCTTTCAAATAACTTTTACAGTGCTGTGATGTGGCCATCCCGATCCTTGGACTTGACTATCATATCATCTATGTACACCTCGACCTCCTTATGTATCATGTCATGTAGTAAAGTGGTGGCAGCCCTCTGATAGGTTACCTCTACATTCTTCAATCCGAACGGCATCACATGAAAGCAATAGGTGCCCCAAGGCCCGGTGAACATCGTCTTTTCTCTGTCCTCGATATCCATTAGAATCTGGTTGTACCCGGAGAAGCCATCCATCAATGATAGCAAGGTGTGCCCTGCTGTTCTGTCTATCAAGACGTCAATGTGTGGCAGCAAAAAATTATCTTTCGGTTAGCCTTGTTGAGATCCTGAAAATCCACATAAACCTAAATGCATCCGTATTTCTTCAGCACAGGAACAATATTAGCCACCCATTTTGGATATTCGGTTACCATGAGGAATTCGGCATTGATCTGTTTGGCGACTTCTTCTTTAATTTTCAAAGCCCATTCTGGCCGGATTCGTCTTAATTTTTGTTTGACTAGTTTGGCATCAGAGTGTAAGGGGATGTGGTGCTGGACAATGTCATGATCAATTCTGGGCATATCTTCGTAAGACCATGCAAATACATTCTTAAATTCTTTTAATAAAGTTATTAATTGTTTATGTTCAACTAAGGATAAAGAAGAACTGATTTGTACGTTTTGTGGGTTAGTTTCAATACCTAGATTTTTATTAACAAAGTTTCTTTAATTATAAGTTGGGCACATATTTTTTCTTCTATTTTTATTAAAAATTTTATTTCTTCAGGAATATCCTCGTCGACATCGAAATCGTTGAAAATCATATAAAATAAATCAAAGAAAGCAGAGTAACCAGAAATTTTGTTCATTTCATTGAAAGAAAAGGGAATTACAAACTCGAAAGCATAAACAGGGGGAGGTGCACAAACAGACGTGCTCCCAACCACAGACTCAGATTCAGAACAGACCACATGCATATCATAGGACTCTAAGGTCCAGTTATTCACTTCCTTTGTAGTTGCATCAACAATGAGCTTGCTGCAGTCAGTTAGCCCGCTGAAGCCTATCATGAAGCAGTCTGTGTCAGTTACATGCAGTTGTGCCATCTTCTCATTGAACAGTGCTCCCATGTCGATTTCATCAAGATTGTCGGCCCAATCTTCCTCATGAATCTTCTTTCCTTCCTCTTCTTTTTTCACTGTCTCTTCTTCTTCTGCATCAGACAATTGATGGTTGAGAAGGATTTCCAGCCCTGGCAACTTTTGATTGGTTTCTTCGTCGATCCATGGTTCTAGAAAGCTGTAGTACGGGAAATCTTCTCCTTCCTTGACAAAGTACCCATTAAGCATTCCAGAATAATTCAGCTTTCGTGCCCTTCTAGGCCCTACGAAATCTTCTTCTATCGATTTATATCAAAGACCAAAATGGTGTGAAGTCGGTAATACCTGGACAGGTTTCGGAATACCCTGCTACTTATGCTCTAATCCCATACTAGGGAACAAGGACATTTGCCTCTTCATTATTACTGCTCGTGGGTTGATGTACATTTCCTCCTCATTCAACAACATATGCACAGCCTAGGCTTCGTCAAACTGGAAACCATTGAGCGATACATCACCTTCACCATGCTGTACTTCCAACAGAGTTGAACCCTCTCCTCCTCTTGGGGGATGAATGTTGTCTTCTTCTTGAATAATCAGAACTGTCCCATTTCTTATCAGTTTTAGTTTCTAATGGAGAGTTGATGGTATAGCCTATATACTCTAGTTATGCAACCAGGGTCTACCCAACAACAAGTTAAAAGACGTCGGTACATCTAGTACATGGAACTTGACTGACGTTTCCAAGGGCTCTACTGATATTGCAAACGACACTAGTCCCAGTACGTCCCTCCTTGTGTTGTCATAGGCCTGGACTCCTTGATTGCTTGGTGTGAAGTGCTCCCGTCTTTAGTACCAAATAGAGTGCTGTTCTGAGCGGACATACATTTAATGCAGACCCATCGTTATCAATAAGAGTCACAGGGACCCACTTGTCCAGGCATTTAACGGTAATGTGTAGTGGTTTGTTATGATTTCTTTCCTCTACTTGCATATATTTATCAAAAAAAGAAATGAATTTTAGCTCCATAGCCGGCAGAATAAGTCCAATCAGTTGCTCCAAGGTGGCATCTATCGAAATGGTAGCTTTATTCAGAACCTTTACCACAGCTTGTCTGTGTTTATGCGAGGCCATCAGTAGCCCCCAAATACTGATATTGACTTGCGTCTTCTTTAACTGCTTCAGCACTGCATCATCCTCTTCTTCTTATTCTTTCTCCTTCCTTTTTCTACTTGGTTGCCCTTTCTCCAACTGGGCTAGCTTGAAATGCCGGCTGCTTCTGGTCAGATGTTCTATCCCCTCCTCGGGATCCCATAATCCCGTTATGGTGTTGCTGATCTATCGTACCTCGTTCACAGGCGGAGGACTTTCAAATGCCCACAAATCGCCTAAATCACCAATTGCTACTCTTCCTCTTCTCTCCTCATCATTTTCAATAGTCCATGTATTATCAACTTCTTACCATATGTCCTCTCCGATAAAATCCACCCGTTGTTCCCGAGCGGCCCAAAAATTAATCCACTCCGCTCCAGCCAATTTCAGCACGACCCTTACCAGCCAATAGGACTGCATCTCGTCGACATATATCTCTTTCTCAAAAAGTTAGAAAAGAGTGATGCCATTAAGCACGTGGCCAAACCCATAAGGTCGGGCCAGATAATCTAAAGGCCAATCATCTTCTTCGTTGTGCTTTTCTTCTTCCTGTTGGATAGCTGGGAATGCCGTCTGATACCCCACTCCCAAGCACCATCATTCCATTCCTCCATCCTGTCCTGGCTGTCTCTAACCACAATAAATGAACAGGTTGTCGGGTCCTTGGTAACTGGAATAGATGGGAGCAGTAGATGCACCGAACAGATGTGCTGACTTGAGTCCTCTGACTGTCCCAGAGTTATGTAATTTATCTCAGACCGCTTGGCATGGTTTGGCAATGGGTTGGTTATAACATTTGGCTTTATGGAAGCGAATGGCGAAGGGATCACTTTATTGTCAATGAGGTATTGGATTTGATGGTGCAGCCTTATACATTTATCAGTCAGATGCATGTGACCTTGGTGGAAGGCGTAGTATTGAGAGACATTAAATCTTGGTAATAGGTGATCAGGTACGCGCATGGGGTCCAACGGCTTGAGAAGTCCTTTCTCGACGAGTCGACTCAGGGCGGTGGATAATGAAATATTGTGGGGAGTGAACACCCTCCTTAGCCTTTGTTGCTGTTGACCATTGTTTGACTGTTGGGTATTATTGGATTGTTAGGCGGAGGAGGACGGGTTCAGCAGGTTTACTTCGTTTAAGCGAGACATGAGGTTAGCGGCGGCAGATTGGTTTTGATTGTTTGCTTGGAATGTCCTTCTTGCCTTTTGGCTAGGCTCAGTTTTTTCGATATCCCTAGATTATATGACGTCTTCAATCTGTACCCCTGCATCAAACAACTGCTCAAAGGTAGAAAGCGACCGTGTGATGAGGTATCACTTCAAGGGAGACTGCAGATTCTTTGTAACGACCCGGTACAGACCCTAGTTGTAACAACTCTGTTGATAATTACCCGTGTAAAGACCCAGTCCAAACCCTAATATTAGTGATGGATAGTTCACAAGGCTATAGAACACGGAAATAGTTCAGAACCCTAACTTGAATCGAAAACTCTAAGTTCGGCCCAAAAATCGTAAAAAGGTCCAAAAGAGAGACAATAAAATCCTAGCACCCGGAGAGTCTCCTAACATTCTAAATGAGGTAAATATTATGAAATAATAAATTAAAAATAAAAAATTCTCACAAATAAGGTAAAATGACCATTTTACCCATAGTACAGCAAAAAGCCTTAAAAATCCAAAATTTGACATATGGATACCCTAAATCAAGGATTTAAGTTCAATTAAGTGGTAAAAGACAAAATAACATAAAAAAAAATACCCCGTAGTGGCTGACCACCTTGGGAAATGTTCCTAAAAGTGACTTATTTTCTTCTTTTTAGCTTTAAATGATGAGAAATGCATTAATTGAAGCGCTATGAAGATCCCAAACTTGTTGGACAAGTAATATATCTAATAATGTAGTGTTATAAGTCAAAAAAAGCAAACAAATTATTATTGAAGTCTATACACAACAAAATAAGTCAAAAAGTCCTATGTTGTCAAAATAGCTTAATTTGACTTAAAAGACTAAATCTATTTAATCAATTGCTATGGAAACTATGATAATATATAGAAATACTATATTTCTCATAAACATACAAAAATAATAAGTCTCGGTAGAAAAGGATACCAAAAAAATACATTAAATTAACTTTTAATACATTTTCTTACACAATATGGGCACACAAATCGAGACAAGCCCCTTGATTGATGGGGCATCAGATTTTGTCCCCCCAAACAGCCACCTAGCTACTTTTAGCTTCACCAAATCTGAATTATAGCCATCAAAACTCACATCAACTCAAATCAAACTCAAAGCCTCATTAATGAAGTGAAGAAAAGGAAGCTTCCTTGTGTTCTTTTGTCCCCCATGTGTTCCCTAGCTTTGCCTATATAAGGAGAGCCAAACAACCTCTTCTCTAAGTGATATTTTCGTGCATAAGAGGGGGAGAAACAAGAACACTTCGTTCTTGAGGGTTTGGGAGAGGTTGAGAAAGAAGAAGGAAGAAGAAGGAAGAAACCGAGGCAAATTTCAAAAGCTAAGTCCAAATCGAAAAGGCGTTGTAGTTGGAAATCTAGGGGCTGCTATGTTTGTGAATGTTATGAGATATTGTTGTATGTTGTTATCTTTGATATTTATGACATCTAAGTGTGCTGGAATCTTAATATTTAAGTTTAAAACATAAGCATGCAAAGAAATGGACCCAAAACTGGACATGGCATGTGTAGAATACGTAAATCCTAAGAGGCTTGATTTTTAAGGACTGTGATGTTTCTGTCCTGAGATTTTAAATACTATAAATCAATGTAAAAAAATTGATCTAAGCATGATTTTTGTGTCCAGAGTTGAATTTTTGTGTTATCTTTCATCCCAAGTTTGTTTCAACTCATTTTCATAACCAGAACTCATGATATTGCAATTTTATCAATGTGTGTCATTTTCTGACCAGTCAACACCACCGACCAGAAAACCCTAGTTTAGAATGAGATCCGAACCTTGGTCAAAACATGAAAGTTTTAGAAAACATGCATATCCATCTACCCACCAAATATCAGAAGAATATATTGAGATTTGATAGGTCAAAATCCCTTTGCAAGCCTCTATTGATTTTCAGCCCTCGAGGAATATTCTGTCTTTATATGGCCCAAAACCCCTATTTTTATTAACTTACTACAAAAGTGGTCTACATGAACTTTGTAGCTAACATATTGATGTATTTTCTGCCCAAACATCAGACCTTAAAGCCTCAGGATGATACCCCAAAACCGTTTTAAACTCTCTGTCCAAAACCGGCTCTACTGAGTTTTGGTGGCTGACAGAACCTATTTTCTAAAATGGCCAAAAAGTCTAACTTGTTTCAAGAAACTATCCTTAGCTCTAAACATGAAACTTGTATGAAACTTGTTAAAGTAGAACATACTAAAAAAATGGGCTCATTTGGACTTCATTTGATACCCCAAAATCGAGAACAACATAAGCTAGTTTTTGGTAAAATCTGGAGTAAATGTTGAACCATTTTTGCTTAGAATGAAATGTTCACCTCTTTGCCTTAGGTTTTGGCCTTAGTGATAATCATGAGACTTGTAGGATATATTTTTATCTAAATGATGTATAAAAATCATAGCTTAATTTCAAGTTTAGATACCCCAAAACTTTGTCGCCACTTTTAATTTAATACTTGATTTTAGCTTTAAAATTTGTTAAGTACGTGATTGAGTACCTTTTCCATGAGACCCGAGTGCTATATGATGATTCAATTGAATTAATTGAGTAGTGTTTTAAGTGAATGAATGATGATTTAGGGCTCATGCTATCATATCTTGAGAATTGTAGCTTGTGCTTCACATGCTTGTACCTTATGCTTTGCGCGTTGTACCATAAATCTTGCCATGTTGATGCCATGCTATAAATTATTAAACTTGATATCGATGATACACATTATGAGCATTGCCATTTGTATCCTGGCATATTGGAGTCCATCTGTGTAAACCGTTGTTGGGATATGCTGTGCTGATTCTAAGTCTAGAGCGTCCCTGGTTGCTATTTTTCAAAAATATTTGGGTTTAAACACACTGAGTGGGCGTGTCCCCGGTGTTACTAAATTGGTTTTTACACCCTGGACGTGCTCCCGATGTTTGAAATGACTTATGGATATTATTGGGCACCATGGGTTCGTCACTAGCATTCTGGTTTCAATAGTTTGGATTTTTTGGTAATTCGGAGAGAGCCTAAGTCGGCGGACCTAATCCCACTATGGTGGTAATTCGGAGAGAGCTCAATTATGGCGGACCTAATCCCACTAGAGAGAGCCTAATTCGATAGACCAAATCCCACTGTGGTGGTAATTTGGAGAGAGCTCAATTATGGCAAACCTTAATCCCATTGTCACGATATTTTGAAGGGTAATTCGGAGATAGCCTAATTCGGCAGATCTAATCCTACTGTGGTGGTAATTCGGAGAGAGCTCAATTATGGCGACGTAAATCCCATTATCACGATGTTTTAAAGGGTAATTCGAAGAGAGCCTAATTCGGCAGACCTAATCCCACTGCGATGGTAATTTGGAGAGAGCTCAATTATGGCAGTCCTAAATCTCTCATCTTGGTACTTTGTATAATGTGAAAGTCTACTCTGGTGATTCCCAACGTGGAGTTTCTATTCTTTTCTATGCGCATTTTGGGTTGGGCATCTGCATTTCATACACGCATGTTTATTAACTTATCTTCTATCATGTTAAAAATTTGTCTGCCTCATTAACTATAAACTGTATTGGGTATTTTATGGTAAATATTGCAGTAAATTTTGTGCCGTGATATTAGTTAGAAGGTTAGAGTGTTTTGCTTCTGGGCCTTGGCTCATGGCATTCGTGCCACAGGTGAGGAGTTTTTGGAAGAATTTATTCCCAAGGGAGAAGAAGAGTTAGAAGAACAAGGTGAACTTCAAGAGCACATGGATCTAGTTGAGGCATTCTGAAGATATCAAGATCTCTACATTTGTTCTTATATGCAGTTTATCCCATGCTTAGCAAATTTTTTGAATTTTCTCGATAAAACTGTAATAATTATGTAATTGTGGATGGTTCAGAACTCGTTTATAATGTATTAACTATCGTACGTAAATATGAATGTATGGCTAGTTTATCCTTATGTTTATATTTATGTATGTCCCGACGTGCCCGGATGACAGGGCGTCACATTCTTAACCACGATCCTCACTTGTTCTTTCTCAGTGGGTCGATTTTCCATCTTAGCAGCTTTACCATTCTATTGGGTTTGAAAATCAACAAAAGACTCCCGGTTCTCCTGTCGAGTTGTTTTGAGCTTATCATCAATCCCCATGGGGGAGAGAGTTCGAACGTACATTCTTAGATGAATCCGGGGGTCTCTAGTACCATCAAATTTCTCCATCTTTTGCATTTTAAACTTTTCAGGCAGTTTTGCATATGGAATAGGCACAAGCCATCTACATCCCGCATGTATTCTTCTACTCCCTTTGCCCTCCTCAGTACCTTCTCCATTCGATCAATCTTCTCCGCCAGCGTGGATTCCCTAAACTAGGCAGTGTTCTCTTCTTCTACCACCACCGGGCGAAGAGCCTGAGGTGGCACAACAACTTGTGGTACCTCCTATTTTTGGTTGTTGTCCTAGAAGTCTTCGCCGTTCTCATTTGTGTCATCTAGCTGTCCATTCACAACGGGTATACGGGCTGAATTGTCCAGATCTACGCCTGACAATGATTTTGAGCTTGGGTCTGCTGCTCCACAACTCTTTGTATCTCAATAATAGCTCTCATTAGAGCTGTCAAGTTCACCTCATTCTCTACCATTTCAGCTGACTGTTTAGATACCCTGTAGAGTTTTCCTGTCACTAATCTTGCCCAGACACGCATCGACCATAATCTTCTCAGCTCAATGATCTAGACCCGAAGAATACTTGAATCCCAAAAGTAGAATAACCAGTATCAAACACTTTCCGAACAAGAATTCTGACGACAAATAGCAAAACATCCTAGACTCCCAAAATAGCAAACCATAGATAGATAAACATTGAAGCTAAAATAATGCCCCTATCGGGCTCATAACAACAGGATGACCCGGGATGACGACTAAGGAGAAGGTTTATCTAAACGGAGAAACATACAACACTCCGGTAGAAAAATAGCTCTAACCCTGAAGAGATAGATTTTATTTAGGATTCTAAAGGAAAACGGGCAACATAAAGGTAGAAAAACAGAACTAGCTCACAAGGGTCTAACAAAGGTTCGAAGAAAGCGAGTCTGAACAAAGGCGGGAAAAACAAAAAATCTGCGAAGAACCCAGAGAAGAGAGAAACTACCCTAGAGGTTTCAAGATAAAGCACAGGCATGACCCCGACAAGGAAAACTATGGCGTGAAAACTGAACAAGGTGAAGAACAAACATCGGGTAAGAACCCGAAGGTGAAAAGCTAAACTAATCAAAGGATAATAGAAAATCCGAGTTGATCTCGGGAGAGGAACTAGCTTAAGCCCAAACAAATAATCTTAACAATAAGCAATCAAAACATATAATTAAGAAAATAAATAATCCTATTAGGGTTAGCAGCACCTAATGGGGGGTTCTAAGCTACTATATGCAAAAGGCCGATTTTGGTTAATCGAACAGGGTAGCTTTTGAATAAAGCTGGGTATGTACCTCCCATGCCTGGAGGACATGGTCAAACAATATGCCTGAACTTTTTTACTACACCTATGAAAGCGTACAGCTAGTAAGGCTTGCCCGTCTTCCCAACAATCCCCAAAACGGATGAACGTTCAGGGCATCGGGTCGACCAAGCAGGGGGTTAAAGAATAATGAATGTGCATGCGATAATACAAATGAGAAATACATATTAAGAACCAATGATGTTTTCAAATCTAGCCCTCTTATTTAATTTTATAAACCAGTCCCCAACGGAGTCGCCAGAAAATATTATGGTGCCAGAATTTTTGGGGTTGTTTTGGAAAACATTTCAAAAATAAGAGATTTCAAAGATGTTTGAAAAATATTTTAACACCTTGCAAACCAAATTTTAAAAACCCATTTTCGTTGAAAATAGAGTCGCCACTTAGTTTTTGAGAAAAACTAAGAAAAACAAAAATGTCTAATGATCTTGTAAACGTCAACCAGAGAAAGAGAGATCGGGGCTAAGGTACGAATCGGGAAAGGTGTTAGGCACCCTGTTCGCCCAACCGTAAGGTTGGCCTCTACTAATCATCATTAGCTCTTTAATAGAATTTTTCAAATGCATACAGATAAAAAAAATAGAGGCAAAGAGAAATCATTCAAAATCATATACGAAAAATACATAGTATATGTAGGTAAAACGCCAAATAAAAAAAGTATCAAAAGAAAAATCCTAAGTCCTATAATATGTAATTTCTAACTAAATGATACATGGAGCACACCCGCATGCAATTTTATTTCAACCTAAACTAGTATGATTTCGAATGGATTCAAATGAAAAAATAAAAATATGCAAAAAGTTACTAAAATTACCTAATCATAATTTGTTACAAAAGATAAACTAAATTATTCTAAACATGGTTTCAAGTAAAGAAACTAAAACATGCATTAACATTATCATGATGAATTAATAAAAGAAGTGAGAAATATAAAATAAAATACGCATAAAAGAATCCTAAAAGAAAGTTTATAAAAGAAACTTATGCTAAGATGAAAAGAGGTTAGAGAAAAAATATTATACTTAACAAAAGAAAATGTAATTATTTACAAAAAAACAAAACAAAAGAGAAGAAAATTACACTTAAATAAAATATAGCTTAAAAGATTTTTTTATAATTTTTGGGTTTGATAATATAAAAAAAATAATGCTAACATTAAAAAGAAAAGAAAATGATACAAGAAAAGAAAAATAAAGCTAACAGTAATAAAAGAAGAAAAGAATAGAAAATGTAACATTGTAAAGAAAATAAAGTTAGTAATAAAGGAAAAGAAAATAAAGTGCTAGAAAAAAAAATTACATTAACTAAAAAATGAAAAAGAAAAGAAAATGAATACTAGGAAGCGAACATCATATTAATGTTAATAAAAGTACTTTTAAGCTAATTTTTTGAAAGAACGAAAAAAAAATGGGACATTAGGATTAAAGAAAAGAAAAGAAATGGGACATTAAGAGAGAAATAAAGCTACATTACAAAAAATAAATAAAATAAAATGCTAGAAAGAATAATTACACTATTATTACAAGAAAGAGAAAAGAAAAAGAAAATGAATCTATTAAAAAAAACATTAAACTAAAAAGTAACGGATCATTAATAGAAAAAAAAAAAGAACTAAAAGCTAATAAAGAAATTTTAACCTAATAATAAAGAAAAAGAAAGAAATAAAAGAAAATAAGTACAATTATTTAATTAGAAAATGTGAATGTAATATTGATGATTATATTCACATAATGTAAGTGCCTTAATTATAACAATTAACAGTATTAACAAGTTGTAATTGTAAAAAATGTAGGTACTAATTAATGAGTTAAAATAAATTGAAAAAAAAAAAGAGAATAACAATGTCACGCCCCAAACTCTAGGTTACGCGAAAAGCCACAACAACCACCCAAACTGCCCAAACACAAACGAATGGAAAATCCCAAAACCCAAACAAGGCTAAAACCTTTGTAAAAATGCACTACCAAGAGTTTAGGTGATTTAAATGAGTAGCCAAAAAATTACAGTTACAACCCACATGCCAAGCCTTTTTAAAGAAACAAAATACAAGTTTTGAGATAAGATTGAGATAAGAACATCTTTTTATTTTAAAGGAAGCTCAGGCCGTTCCAAAATCCTCCTCGAAGCACAAGAGTTTATATGACGCAAAAATCATTTGAAAACTACGTTTGCAAAACGTTGAACCCAGCAACGAAAAACGTAGTAAGAAATTATGGAAAACAACAACCAATCCAAGGTTCTCTCGAAAGCATTAAAACATGCGTACATCCATAATAATAGCATATGTTTACAACATGTTATCTCTAAACATGAAGCATATACAAAAAGGTATAAACTACCTAACAAAAACAAAACAACTGGGTCTTATCATCAGCTTCCTCCAAGCACCATCGGGTCAACCTACAGGACCACGCTTACTTGAAAACGTTTTACAGCAAAATCCCACACCGTGAGCCGAAACTCAATAGAAACAGATTATAAAGCTGTAAAGCAAGATATGCAATCATAAGCATACAGGCTCAACCACATGAGCCAAAAAGGATTTTTCAACCCAAAATCATAATTTTTCCATCAGGCTAACACGAGCCTCAAAATGGTTTTACGTCATAAAACCCTACATTTTCATCCTTAAAACCATGCACATCATATCGTGGGAGGTAACTCAACCACAAAGTCAAAAATGTTTTATATCATAAAACCCCAAGTTTTCCATAAACCTCCTCCAAAACATTTTTCCATCCGTAAACCAAGCATTTAACTAATGCAGAAATGTTTCACAGTTAAAGAAAACCGTAACCAAAACGTTATTTTCCCACTCGGATCACACACCGAGGAACAATAAAAGATATCTTTCACTCGGAACACACACAGCCGAGGAAAATAATACAATATAATCTACTCAGAACACGCAGCCGAGGATAAAGAAAGTGAATCCTATGTACCGACTCCGTTACAAGGGGACATAGAAAATAACTATAGACTCATGTTCCTTACCCAATTCCTATACATCATAGGATCAGTTAGGTAATGGCGAGTTCTATACGGAGCACCATAACGTCAAAGCTAACTTTACGGACTAACACCGAAGGAAAAGAGCATTTACCACCTTCTTTACGGAAACTACCCCGAAAGACAAAGGTATCTACACTGCGCACATTTCCGGACTTCCACCAATGGCAACTCGTGCCAAATACCCGCTATCCCGGAACATCTAGAGAATCATTTCACAAAAATCATACCGCAGCTCAACTACAAAAATATTTTCATAAAATACATTATACATGTATTTAGATCCATCCATCAACATGGAGATCAAACAAAACAATTTTAAAATATTTTTTTCCATTTTTAACAAAACATTTCAAAAAGAAAACTCAACGTAAAGAGTTAGATCCAAACCTCCAAAACACCAAGTGTTGAGGTATTTATCAAAAACTACCATTTTTCACAAAACCACCGTTTTCAAAAATACCTTTTGAAAACCATACATCCACATGTCATATACGGTAAGAAACCAAGAAAAGCGAAAAATATGATTTTTACCCATAAAACAAGGTTTAAACACAAATATGACATTTCATGCATTTTCTACCCGGTGAAAACACATAAAATTACATAAAACACCCTTACACAGCAATAGGGTCTAGAATCCTACATCGACGAGTCAAAACTCGAAGCCTAAAAAATCAAATCTCGTCGGAACGAGAATCTGTCCAGATATATTCGAAGCCCACGGCACCAACATCGAGGATCCACAGTCAGATTGTTGAAAATCGAGCCCCGGGCCCTCAAAAATCTAAAGAGAAGTAGAGAGAACCGAAACTTAGCTTAGAAGAATGCTCCTTTAAAATATCTCAGCCCCTGATATTTATAAAAAAATGTAAAATTTGCCAAAAACCTTTTGTCCAGTTAACCAAACTTCATGTCCAGTCGACCGAACTCAAAATTTTCGGTTCAGTCGACTGGGCCAAGCCCTCCAGTCGACTGAACTGCTGGGCAGTGTGCTTTTCAGCATAAAAACTAGTTTTTCAATCCAAACGCTAGCCAAACAAGCCTTAACGGAAACTGAACACACGCCAAGGGTGTACTTAAAACATTCTGGAGGTTCCGAAATAACTCGAACACTTAATCATTCCAAAAGGAATCAGGTCGGAGTCTCATAACTCTACCCCTCTTAAAGAAATTTTATCCCCGAAATTCAACACAGAACGCAAGCCAAACACTAGCCCATAAACCATCAACAATCTCTGATGTAAACCTAGCGATACCACACAACAATAGAAATACCCCAACAACTGAAACCCTAAACCTATCGTCACAAATTGATACCAAGAATACAACCGTCATCACACGAGAAAAACACGACTTGAAGATTCAACCCTACACAAACTACGTGCACGGTCAAGTCCCACTGATATCTCTGTCATCCAGGAAACAGCCATGAAACGTAGGATCAAGATCTAACTCATACCAGCAAACGTCGAACCATAACTCTCACCAAACATGACTACTCCAGCGACAAACGCAAAGAAAGAGACCAATTCACCATGGTACTTGATCTCAAGCATGCTCTATTCTCGGACACAGAGACTATTACTCTCGTCCTCATTGCCACATACTGGCTCAATCACACCTCACAATACACACCAAGGACTATCTCCACAAGTCCAAACATACGACGTCAAACTCCAACATCGGTTACGCGAAGTCACATACCTCGCACACAAACTTTACTTAAGTCCTGACGATCACCAGATGACCACTGACTTTGACACCACATCATCACCCTCCAGATGTCAACATCTCCATTGCTGAAGCTGTTATGACACCGATCTACAAGCAACAACACAATACCTAACTCTAGAGAGAAGCTCACTTAACTCACCTGGAATAACATAGAACAGATCTCATCAAACCTTCAAACCTTCACCTTATATCCGATCTTCCAACACGAACTATTGTTCTCACTCAGGAGAAACACTAGGTGGCACACCATTGTCCCAGACGAGATTCCACATAATTAAAAATCAATCCGATTTTACTGCCACAAGGTCACCTCAAATCGAACAAGGTCGTTGCCATCCGACAACGTAAACCCAACGCAGAACACATACAGGAATCCTCTGAGTCCATAATAGTAGATAATCGAACCCAAGATTTATCCGTTAAGTAACCAACCCAGACTAGCGTCTTACATTTAACACTTTCCTCACACCAGAACTTATCACGGCCCTTCTGTTCCCAACCAAACCATCGCGCCAGTTCAAACAGGCCACGCCAACCAAGGCTTCCCAAACATCGTATCCTTCTTGACTCATACCGTACCTTACTCTCAGAGTCATTATCCCAACAAATGGTTATGCCAAAACACACACTTACATAAGCCAATGATCACTCCTCGACTCCAAGATCTCTAAATAGTTCAAAATCCCAAACAAAGCATGAATCTAGACCCACAAAAGTCCACAAGAAACCTGTCAACTGAATACTACAGCCGCACAATTCCGTTAGAATTCCTGCTCTACCAAAAGATAGAAGTACAGCCATATGTACACAACGGTTAATGATCCTCAACTGATCACTGCAAAAGAACTTTGCGTTTCAATGCCAACTCCCTTATCAATAAGAACAAGCGCATGCATTCCTGGTCTACTAACTCAACCTCACAAGGAATACAATTCAGATGGTTCAACCATCATACAAAATGTGCCACACCAACTAGATTACCACGACCTATCATATTTATCACACTCATACGTACTCTTTTATGGTCTTCCACCGCGGGATAATACTAAACCCGTCATACGATTCCTTACGGTCCCCAATCGCAGGAGCAATCGAATCCCAAGTCACACACACCGACAGTCGAATGTAGAGCATCTCGCACCTCGCATCGAAACCACGAAGGATCAAACCCAAAATCACTCGATTACGGCGATACAAGTCCTTGAGTCACAACTCCAAGGGTCACACACAGGTATAGATCTACTGAAATTCCACAATCTCAGAACACAACCAAAACCTGAACCAATCAAGAACCTAGAATCTCTGTCCAACCGAGATGAAAATAACTCGCACCAAACAATCGTCCACAAGAAAACTCTATCTCTCCTTCCATCCAAAGGAAAGAAAAAGGGCAACAAGAAACCATTACCCAACCTCAGCGTACTGGGAGTACTCCTCAACACTAGCCTCTAAGAACTCTGTAAGTCCTACCTCGAGGCCACATCGGCTACAATCACACAGCTGCTGTCAACTCCGATCACACAACTCAGGTCATCTACTACACCAAGCTCTCTCTGACCTCATTCACACGCGTGGACACATCCATCTGCATACCTGGTACAACACATCCCATTGTGCCCAAAATCTCACTTCACAAGGTTGTGCTACACAACCTAACTCCTACTAGGAAAACCACAATCACATCACCGCCTCGAGCCCACTACCCAAGGCACAGCGTCACACAAAGGGAACCCAATCCTGGGACCTCTCATCCAGAGTTACTAATAACCCCAACAACCATGCAGATACCTTCCGCACTTTTGCCCTCAAGACATATACGACCACAAGCATCGTATCCTACGATTTCTCACGTATCACCCCAGGCCAGCCAAACCACACAGTACACTGTTGAACCTTATCACCCCACACTTTGTTCCCATAGGTAAACAACGTACCCATCTCTGAACCTAACGTGGAACACAAACAACCTCCAAACATATCATACTCAGAATATACCATCGCAGCACTAAGCCAACAACAAGAACCTAGCACGGTTCCTAAATGTGATCTCCTAATCACTAGGATATTGACTAAATCACTAACCTACATTCCTGTAGGAATTCCACAGAACTGATACTCGTCGCAGGAACCCTTATACAACGTCTAAGGTCATCAAAAGGTATACAACGTCTAAGGTCCTTGAGCTCACTCACTCGGAACTCAAGTCTCAACCCTCAAAAGGTATACAACGTCTAAGGTAATCAGACAACTCTAACTACTATCGGCATTCTGCAAGCAGGGAGATTTCCAAAATCACTCACGTTCTGCTATCTCAACATATACCGGGTCAAGGATTATCACGATCCTCAGATCTATCCACCAATTTAGTCATAACGATTGATTCCCAGGGTCTCTGACACCCCATCACTCGAATACAACTGCAACTCTCGAGATGAGTCAGCTATCATAGCCAAAGCCATCAACCATACCTTGACTACACCCGAAAAAAATTTTGCACATGCAAACACTCAACAGTTTGCTAACCGAGGCCAACCTCACATGACTGAACCTAACTCACTGATGAGTTCCACAACATAACAAGTGATCGACACTTAACCCATAACCCTACCTCTATAACTGATAACAACCGAGTCGCATAACCAAGACCCAAACTGCGGTCTTGCCGTCTCTAAAGGTGAACTGGTTATATAAAAGAAAACATGAAACACGACAACCTAAGGTCGATCTATCATGTTATTTCTACCACATACCACATAATTATACTAACACGTAGCCACAACGATTATGCAGACACAACATCAATACCGAGGAGAATCGACAAGAATGACGCGTCACTTTGGATAACCTACTTAGATTCCCTGCTAGAAATCACGTCCATGAAACGCGTTTCGAACTTGCACATAGAGTACTAGCACAGAGAGTCGGAATAATGGACTCTATGTGCTAGTACACTTTTTGGGTAATTAATTTTGTACTGATTATATAAATTAATTTACACTACAAGATTATTATGAATAGTGATTTTTCTCTTAATCTTGAAATAATTATTGATTCGTGTATATTTAATATTCATTGTTTTGATTCATTAAAGGGTGCGATCTTTTATAGGTTTATATTTTCGGTGAGTTAGATAGCGGTATTATTTATATAGAAAATATTAATTATTGACAGAATCCACGTCCTGAACGATCAAAATTGATAATACCCCCTTAAGGATGCTTATAAGTTTTGACCGGACCAAATCCTACAGGTGGATTTAATTATTCGATGGTCAAATAAGTTAAGTGGATGGACTTAAGGAAGACCAAAATGCCGATTAAATTAAATTGTTAATAATTAAATTTAATTGCCAAGTATCGGGAATCTTAACGTGATGAGAAATGGTAAGCATTTAATAACAAGAGCTCAATGCAAGAAGGTTTTGAGATTATGGATCAAAGTGCACTTATAGTTCTTTAGTGGTGTGAACTGTAATTCAGTATTTTATAGAGATTGCAAAAATCGCTTCGTCTTTCCATAATTGCAAAAATTGCTAGTAGGTATCTGTGTTCTACTGAAAGTCTTACTCATAATTACTCCCCAGGTCCCTACTGTAGCCCTATATATACGCGGGTAGACTGAACCAATTTGAGATTTATAGATCATATCTGATATATCATATATCATTATTATTATGACATTATTTTTGTCTTTCAAGACTTAAATATATTGGAGTTCTGCCGATACGAGTTCTCAGAGGATCGTAACCCATATTACGTTCGAGGATCGCGTAAGGAAATACAGTGGAAGGTCTGATAGGAGCTTCAACTCGAAATCAAATCGTAGTTGAAGAATCGATCAACAAAAGGTATTCTTCTAAATTAACTTTGGTTACACGGGTTTTATTTTGATCGTTCGACGTCAAAAATTTTTATTTGGAGCCCGTTTCGGCGTTTACCCGTCCAGTTAATTTTTTATCGAAAATCATTTGCAAAAACAATTATCGTTGCTGTATTGCCTCAAACAAATATAGCCCTTAGGGTCCCCATTTCCTGTCACTTTCATCAAGATGGTTTCCTTTCATAGCCCACTTTCTGCATTGGTTGAGGAGGTTTCCCATATCGAACGTCTGAACTTCGCCTCGTTTGGAATTAATTCCTTATTCTCTCTAATGACTGTAAAAATTGAAGAGCCATTACTACGGGCTACTACACAACAATGAGACCTGAAATCTCATGTCTTCCATTTTGGCCTTGAGGAACTATGCCCTACTATAGAGGAATTTACCGCCATTCTGGATCTGACCCTGAGGAAGTCTGTAATTATACCCACCTTCTTCCTTTCTAACCATCCGTAAATAATACAACTTTGTGATTTATCCAAAATGGAGGCTCCCCTTTTGACATCCGATGACTACCTTGACATCCAATGGATCATAAATAAATTTCGTCCTACTGCTGATCTTAGTGATCTTGACTTTCAGTTGTGGCGCCGTTATGCCCTGTGTTTCTGCCTCCTTGCCCAGTACCTTCTTGTTCCTTCTGATAGACGAGTCAGTTGCATACTGGTTAATATTGCGGGTTAGATGTGGTCAGGGAAAGACTTTGTCCTACTGGTTCTAGCCAAGACATAGATTAGCTTAGACATTATTCACCGCGGTGAGACTACTACCTTTGCTGGTAGTCCCTTGCTTCCTCAGGTAAGCTTGATACCTTTCACACTATTTGGCTAAAGAGAAGGAATCAATGGCCTATTAAGCTCTGTAAACGGTATTCAAATAACCCTTACACAAAATACTTGACCATATAAAAGATAAGCCCTACTTCCACTTGCCACCTAAGTTGATCGGAGATCCGAATAGATGGGATTCGAAGAGAAAGTGCTACTATCATCGAGATCATGGTCACCTAACTAGGGAGTGTCGAACATTAAAAAAGCACCTGGAGGACGTAGTCTAAGCAAGGCACCTCCTAGAGTTTGTCGACATAGAGAAAACTATCCAGGAAGAAAGGCCATCAGTACAAGACTAGAGACTCGAACAAAGGGGTGCCCTTCTTAGGGTTTTTAATATGATCCATGGCACCGTGGAACCGATCACTCGAGCTGTTGTTCAACACCGAGCTAGAGCTGTAGCCCACATGATGAAGATGGATGAGGAAAAACGCTGAAGAACAGAAGAAAGCCTCAGCCAAAGCCAATTTCAAGGGGTTATCTTCTCGAATGAAGACTTAGTAGGGATGCAGCACCCCCACAATGATGCCTTGGTACTGACCCTACGCATTGCTAGCTACGATGTAATGAGAGTGTTGGTGGACCAGAGAGTTCGATCGACATCATGTACTACAATCTCTTTTAGAAACTTGGGTTAAAAGACTCAGCACTCAAGAGATACATGACTCTACTAATTGGCATTAGGTCAGACCCCGTATGACCAGTGGGAAGGATAACTGTGCCAGTAAAGGCAGGGCCGGCGATGGTAAACACTGAGTTCTAAGTTGTCGATCAGCCTTCTACTTATAATGCTATAGTAGGGAGGACTTGGATACATAGCTTGGGGGTCATCTCCTCAACTTGCCACCAATCCTTTAAGTTTCATATGGCGAGGGAGGTAGTTGAGATTAAGGGAGATCAACACATAGCAAGTCAGTGCTTCCCAGCCATGGTAAAAGACAAAGAACAGTACCCCAAGGTAAAAATCATTGAGGTAGATGATGGACCTACTATAGACACCCAAGTTTGACCCCGCCAATCTTAAGTTAATTTAGGTGAATCCGATGATGAAATCAAGTAGAATAGTGCTTCAGAACGATCCTCGGGGAATGATCCAAGCTTATTACCCTAGCCAAATGATCAAAACCTTCAAACTAGTGAGCCAACATTGTCCAAACCTTGAATCGCCAACTTGAACCTAGAACTGCCACCTTGCAACCATGGGGCCGCCACCTTGCATTATGGTGACCATTTGAGAAACTTGTGGAAACCCTAGCTTGATGCAAGCAATCACCAACTCAAACCATGGGGTCACCATCTTGCATAGTGGCGACTGCCATAAGAAGCTTGTGGAAACTCTCCTAAAGTAGCGATCGCCAACTCATGATGTGGCGACTACCACCTTGAAAAACCCTTACGTGTCCCAAAATGTGCCAATATCTCATTGGTCGATGAATTCTATAAATATCGTACCCCTAATATGTTTTTTAAGACAAGAATTTTGAGTGAAAGATACTCTGCCTAAGTACCGAAAGAGAGTACAAGTTTTAATGCTGGCACCCTACTGCTTTGCAAACGTACGAGTTACATTATGCCTATACTCTATCGAATTCTTGACTTACTGATTGGAATTGAAGGATTCCTTGAGGATCGGACAATTGAGCACTATTCTTCTGACTTGAGGATTCACCCAGGTTACGCTTCAGCTATTATGTAAGATCCCCGACACTTCTCTCTTCACTCTCTTCTTATGTGAAGAGGTCGGGTTACATTTTCGATTGCATGCCTACTTCTTAATTTTGTGCTTAGTTAGTAATTTTTAAATCTGAAGCACGTTTTATTCTAGTTTTGAACTAATTATGCTTTTTCTATGGTTTGATCGGATTTCATAGTTTTGTAAAATCTAGTTCTCTTTATTTTATAGTACATTATCAGTATTGTACTATTTTATTAAAATTTAGCAATGTTGCCTATATTCCTTGCATCGTAATCTGTGATATTACGATTACGATATTCTCGCATCAACATTAATGTGGTCATAATAGTCAATATTGTGCCCACATTCTTTTATTTTATTTTATTCTAAGTTTTATCTCGTTACAGTTGTTTGATTAAAGTATGCTTTATTTTACTAACATAGTTTGTTATTTCTAATATTTTAGATAGCAATAAACTAGGTTACGTACTTCTACTTTAGTTTCATGACATGTTTAAAATTTAAGACTTATTTAAGTTTATTTTCCTCGCTTATCGTATGTGATCTTTATCTTAAAATCTGTTAATTTAATTCTAACATGAGTAGATTTTCTTCGTTATTTTCATGTTTCGATCGATGCCATGCGGTTTGTTATATGTGTCCTTTAGTTAGAAATTGCATCTCGTGAGATTTAGAATTTTCTTTTGCTACTTGTTTCATTTGGCATTCTATATATATATTCTATGTATTTTTGCTATTTTGTTTTAGATGTTCTATTTCTGTCTCTATTTTCTGTATTTGCATGCATTTGAAAAATCTAATTAAGAACAAATGCTGATTACTAAAGACCAACCTCGTGGTTGGGCAAACGGGGTGCTTAACACTTTTTCCAATTCGTACCTTATCCCCCGAACCTTTGTTTTCTCAGGTTATCATTTAAAAGATCAATGACTCATTTTGTTTTTCTTGATTTTTCTTAAAAACCAAGTAGTGACTCGATTTTTAAAATTTGATTTTTAAGGTGTTAGACTATTTTCTAAATATTTTTTGAATTCTCTTATTTTTAAACCAAAATCCTAAATCCTGGTGCCATAGTATTTTCTGGCGACTCTGCTAGGGATTTATTGTAACAACCCAGTACGAACACTAGTTATAACAATCCAATTTATAATGACCCATGTAGCCATCCAGTCTAGACCTTAGTATTAGCGACGATTAGCTGACGAGATCTTAGGTCACTAGAAGGATAAAAACTCTAACTCAACTCGAAACTCTAATTCGACCCGAAAACTCTAAAAAGACCAAATACTCAGAGGCAAAATCCTAATACTCAAAGAAGACTCCTAAGATCCTAAATTAAGTAAACAACATGAAATATAAGATTAAAAATCAAAAATTCTTATAATTAAGATAAAATGACCATTTTGCCCTTGATACAGCAAAAAGTCTTAATAATATAAAATTTGACACATGGACACCCTAAATCTGATATTTAAATACAATTAAGTAACAAAAAATAAAAAAACATCAAAAAATGACAAAAATGCCCATAGTGGCCAGTCACATTGGAGTTTGTGCCCAAAAAGTGACTTTTTACAATTTTTAAGCTCAAAAATTAGAAAAAATTATACAAATCAAGCATTATTATGACCCAAGACTTTTTAAACAAGTAATATACATAATAATATAATATTATAGGCTAACAAAAGTAATTTATAGTTCTTACACATTAGAATAAGTCAAAAAGTCAATTATTATCAAACTAGCTTAATTTGACTTAAAAGTTTATTCTTTTTTAATTAATTGTTATTAAAATTATGATAATTCATGAGAATACTAAATTAATCATAAACACACTAAAATAATAGATTTTAGTAAGATAATACTGTAAAAGATACACCAAATTAATGTTTAAAGCATTTTCTTGCACAATAGTGTACCAAAACCTCATTTAATCACTAAAATAATAGAAAATCAGCTTTTGGTCTGCCCAAACGGCCCCCAGCCGACTTCCCACTTGCAAAATCTGAGATGAATTTCTCAAATAGAGTCCACCTTACATGCAACCAATGAAAATTAGAAAAATTTAAACTAAAGTCTTACAAACCATGAGGGCCACTACCAATTTTTCCTATAAAACCAACACTTAAACCCCTATTCTCCTCTTCATATTTTCGACTCTAGAGAGATTGAGAGACTAGATTTCTAGATCACTTTAGTGTTCTTCAAAGTTTGAGAGAAAAAGAAAAAAAAAAGGAGTGTTTGCTCCTTTGTGTAGCTTTGATGAAGTGTGGGCCTGGCCCTCTTTGGTTGCCTCTCCACAAAGACAACTTTCATGATTAATGAGAGATTTGCTTCTACCTCTTTTTTTGGAGGGCAGTGTGATACACTTTGAGTAGAGTGTGTGAAGCCTCAAATATGGGTGTTGGAGGGCAGTGTGAAACACTTTGAGTGGAGTGTGTGAGGCCTCAAATATGGGTGCATGTGTGGTTATTCTCCCTGTGTTCTTACAGTCTCAT
>JAOTRH010449308.1:0-30925 GCA_034768845.1 Heliamphora exappendiculata | reverse complement strand
ATGAACCAAAATAAAATGATAAGTCAAATTTTAAAAAATGTACTTATATTGCAAATTTTTTATTCTTATTACTTTATTATCCACCATCTAATAAATAGATATTACTTGATTAGCATCCCCCATTAAAAAACTGTTTATGAGGCTTTTGATTCATGGGATCAGAATATGCAGCTTTTACTGATGCTTTAAACTTCATAATTAACCAGAAATTCGCAGAAATTGAGAGAAATTGAGTTCAGACTGAACACCCAAATTTCAGTTGAGAAATTCAAAAAACAAAGAAACTACAGCAACACGTCAAGAATATACTCTCCTGAATTGGCTGAATTGGCTGAATTGCAGTAATCAACTAAGTTCAGAAACTCAAACAAAAAAAGAAAAGAGCTCTTCATCAACAATACTTAGCTATAAAATAAGGCTGAATTGGATTGAATTGTAAATACTCGGGAGCTATCTAAAACTCTTTCTTAGCGACTTTGAATTGGATTGTCGAAAAGAATCGATAGTATCAACCGCCTTGCGCTTCCGAAGATTCAATGCGGGATCTGGAACACGAGAAGGGACCTGAAATCCAGTGCCAGCAGGAAGCGAAACCGATTGGATTGGAAGTTTGAAGAGTTGGGTTATGTCCCTTAGAGGCTTCCTCAATCTTCTCTTTCCGTTCTTTTTGGAAGATTGAGCAACTGAAGGAACTGGGTTGCTTTCATTTTGAGCCAACGTCGAGATGTTCTCTTTGTTGGCGCGTTGATCACAAGACTTAACCTCCATTTCTGATGCTAGTTAGAGAAACAGAGAAGGTTTTGCTTCGGTTTTAATTAAGCTTCCTATAGTGAACTGACTGTGAGCGTAGGATTGATCTTCCTAGAATTAATCGAACTGTACCTAAACTAAACCGAATATGCAAAAATATCAAAGATAGATAGAGACAGGGGGGTGTTTGTGGGTGAGATGGTGAGCAAGGAATGGAATGTGATTATGTGAGAAGTATGTTATGTAAAATGGTGGGTGATTCCTCAGATTTAATGTGATTTGTTTTGGTTTTGGAGGGATGATTCAAAGTGTTCTAAAAATTCAATCTTTCTCTTTTCTTTTCTTTTTTTTTTCTCTCTCTCTCTCTCTCTCTCTCTCTCTGTTTCTCAAATTCAAATTCAAGGGTTTTGATCCAGGGAGGGAGAGATCGTTTCGTCAAATTTGAGTTTGAAATTTGGGTTTTTCAGTTCCCAAAAGGCCAATAAGAAGCCAGTTTGGGGAATTTGAGAATTGAGAATGAGGGGTGGAGGAGAGGGAGAATGGCTGAATGGGAGATGGAGATTTTCATAGTTTTGGATATTCCCGGGCTGCGTGGTTTGAGGATCAGATTTTGGTACAACCTAAAATTGCTTTTCGGCGCATTCCAGTGGGCGCGAAATGTACTACACCGAAATCCAAATGAAGAAATCCGGCGTGGACTGGTTGGAATATATTTAAAAATTTTATTTTTATAAACTTTAGTCTTTTTAAGGTTAATTAGCTTAAAATTTAATTTTTTTATTTTTTTTTACATTTTTAGTTAAAAAATTAAATTTGATTCAAAGTAGCTTATTTGGTAATTTAGTTTTTAAGGTAATTAGTAATTTAGTTTTTAAAGTAATTTTTTTAAATTGGTTATTTAGATAAAAAATTAATTTTTTACTTTCTTTTCAAAGTGGACAATTTAACTCTTTTATATATTTGATATTAATAATTATTTGTAATTAATAATGATAGTAAATAAATTATGAATAATTGATATTATTGTATTTTAAAAGTAATAGAAGTTTAAATATAATATTATGGGAATTTATAATTTGATTTAATGTTTTGGATTTTTAACTTTTTGTCCTGGATAATCTTGATTTTTTAGTGTTTTTAGTCAAAAACTCAAAAAAAAAAGTTGTCAATCAGGGCCTTAGAAAAAAAAAAAGCAAAATGTAAAATTTTTTATAAAGTAATTTTTTTAAATTTTTTTGATTAAAATGTCTAATATGTTCTAATTTTTTCTTGAAAATTGTAATATTTAAAATATTAACATGAGTTTTTTTAAAGTAAAGTTAATTTTGTAATTAATAGTATTATTTTTTAAAATATTTTATTTTAAAAAAATTAAAGTATTTGGGATGTTTATATGTTTCTTATTTAAAAAATATATATATTTTTAAAAGTTATTGAATTTTTAGACAAGCCAAATAATCTTACTTAAAAACTTTTTTTTATTTATTTACAAAAAGTCCAATTTTTTAAAATTGCTAAATAGGGCAAAGTATTTTTAGGATCTAATATTACTGGAAAATTCAATATTTGTAAGTTAATTTTAAACTCATTTATAGGATTTAAATCATTTATTTTATAGAATTCGTTAAAAATATTATTCATCCCAGGAATTAGATTGACCGGATATTGATAATCATATTATTTCATAAGATTTATTGGGAAGACAACCGAAAATTTTAAAATAAATCATCTATTTTATTTAACACAAATATTTTCGGATAATGTACATATTAATACCCAATTCGTAATGTTTTCCTCCACGTGAGCTCTCTCCTGTTGGGGTTCTTCCCCTTGGTAATCCAAGCTTTTCCTCCCAACTGGGAGTAAACCTTTTCTCCCATAACAGGAAGATGGATAGCATAGTGGATCTAACGAGGAAACTAATCCTCACAGAGGCAGAAGAAGAAGAAATAATCCATGAAGAAAAGCATGTTCAAGTCAACATAACCAAAGGAAAACTTTACCTACTGGGAAAGGTACTAACAAGGAGATCCTTTAATATAGAAGCCATGAAAACTACTTTGAGTAATGCACGGAAGCTATCCAGAGAAGTGACGATAAAGTCACTGAAGGAAAATTTGTTCATTTTCCAATTCAATCATTTGATCGACAAGAAGAAAGTTCTGATGAATGGACCATGGAGCTTTGAACGCAACCTTGTAGTCTTAAGCCGAGTTTGACGGGAGAATGAACGCCTCAGTTGTTAACCTGAATTGGGCATCCTTCTGGGTCAGGGTCTATGACCTGCCATTGATGAGTATGAATAAAGAAGTTGGCTCACTAATAGGTAACAAGATTTGCAAGACAGAAGATATCGACTTCGGGGAAGACGGTTTAGCCTAGGCCAATATCCTGGTGTAAAGGGTGTCCATGGATGTTTCCAAACCTCCGAGAAGAGAGATAAAGATTTTTATTTAAGGCACGAAACAAACATGTTAGGATTATATATTAAAACTTATAAGTTTTGATCGGGATTGATGATACTCCCTTAATAAAACTTATAAGTTTTGATCGAGCCAAATCTCGCATGTAGATTTGATTATCCGGCGGTCAAATAAGTTAAGCAGAAGGGCTTAAGAAATTATGATAAAGACTAAAGCTGACCAGGTTCTGTCGGTACAAATTCTCGAAAGATCATAACTCACACTACGTTCGGGAATCGCATAAAAGAATACGGTAGAAGGTTTAACGGGATCATCAACTCGGAATCAAAAATCGTAGTTAAAGAATTGACCAAAAAAGTATTTTTCTAAATTAATTGTGGTGGCACGGGTTTTTATTTTGATCGTTCAACATCAAAAGTTTTATCTGGAACCCGTTTCAGCAATTGCTCGTCCAATTATTTTTTTATCGAAAACAATTATCGTAGCAGCTTTGCTTCCAACAATTGGTATCAGAATCGTTTTATTTTTTATTTACGGTTTATCGAGGAACCGGGTAAATTTAGAACTGTGCTAACTTTGTTTTGCAAGCATTCTAATCCCAATTTTATGATCATCTTTTTATTTATGTTTAATTGAATAGCTTAGATAATGATTATAATTGATTTTTTAACTACGAGAATTGATCGTGATAGTTTAAGTTTTTTTTAGATCGAATGCGAGCTTACGGAACATAGGTTTTCGATGTAATAGCTATTATTTATTTTTTAATATCAGTTTAGAATACTTAAGAACACGTTGAATATCCAAGAACACGAAGAACAGGTGGTGGCATCGGTGGTGATTTCAGGTTTTACGGGCGACGGATCACGATAATTTTTTAACGGTTTTAAAATAAATTTTTTGAGTAAGTTTTTACAGAATTTATGCATTAAAAACTACAACAAAATAAGTTCAAAAATAGCCGTAAAAATCAACAAATACAGCCACCACCGGTAGCTTTGTCGGCGGTGATTCAAGGCTAATTTTGTTGATTTTTTAGGACGTTTTTGAGATTTTTTTGAGCTATTTTTTAGGTATAAAATAATAGTAAGCATACCTTAAAATACTATCCAAAAACTATAAAAAAAAAAAAAAAAAAATCAGACCAAAACAGGTAGCAAAAGTGCAGAAAATAGGCAGCAGTTTTCGGTGGCAACGGCGGCACTGTTTGGGGCTACTTTGCGAGACTTTTCGAGATTGTTTTCGAGGCGTTCTTCGAAGCAATATGTTATTGGATATCAGTGCTATTTTAAAAAAAAGAGCCAAAAACACCACTTAAAAACCCCAAACAGGTAGCGGCAAGGCGGCGATGGCGCTAAGTAGTGACAGCGGTGTTAAGCAGCGACGGCGACGCTTTCGAGGCTTATCGAAAGCTATTTTTTGGGCTATTTTCGTTACAGCTTTTTGACAGAAAGATAATATTTTTCGAGTGCTATCTTTCAGAAAAGAATGGCATTGAAAATAGAGTATGGAAGAGGCGGCAAAAGCAGCCTGAAGCTGGTGTAGCGGCGGCGCTGGCGGCAGGGTTGGTGGTCGGCAATGGTGGTGCTATCCTAGGTTGTCTTGGATTGTGTTTTCTAATATTTTTTGATATTGATGTGATATATTGAATATTACAGTGTATCAGAGGATCCTGATGCAATCGGTATACAAGAGACTAAAACTCATTACAGTTTCTATTCGATCATAAATCGGAATATATACATGTTTTATATTTATATTCTTTTAAACTGCGTGAATGATGTATATCTGTTTTATATATTCTTGTTAATTTGATTACTTTAAAAAATTCAATTTTAATTAAATATTTTGTAAATAAAATAAAATTAAGATTTTTTAATTAAGATTTTTTTAATTAAATAAATTTTTTTAGATATTTTATTTTTTACAAAATATCACGTTTAAGATGATTTTTTTAACAATCGGATATCTTGAAAAAAATATAAAAATTAATTTTGAATTTTGAATTAATTAAATAAAAAAATATTTAATCTAAATAAATTATTTTTTTTTAAAAAATATATAACTAAAATAAAATAATTGAATGCTCTTAATCACTACCTTAGCTGAAAAGCTGAAGAAAATAGTGTGCATTCATCGAATTTTATTTGTTACTCATTAAAACACGAAAAGATAGTTTGGCAAATCGAAATTTTCGGAATCGTGTACACGCAAAGAAGTTTTGGACTCTTTCAGATCGTGTGATTTTTCAGAATTAATAAATTTATTTTAATTAAACAAATTTTTATAACCCTAAAAAATATTTTAAGAATCTAAGTGGGAAAAAAAATTTATTCACAGATAAATTTCGCAGTCTCCATCACCAGTTTGTAGGCAATTTAATTAAATCCTGAGTGTTGGCAGTAAGGCCTTTCTCCATATCAGACAGATTAATTGCGGTATCGCCAGTACAAATCTCATTCGGGGATAATTCTAAATAATTGTTAGTGTAGATCACTTCTCCATTTGAAGGGTTCATTGCGAAGCAATTGATTTGAGATTATGTAGTGGTTAACACTTAGTTGTAAATAATTAGTATCTTCTCTATCTGAATCACTGTTGTTATTTACTAGATCGAAACAATGTCAGTTACTTAATTTTACTTGACAGGGTCAGTTGCCTATATAATAAAATTAATAAGAATTGATCTGTCTAGACAAACGATGAATAGTAGATGTCTTTCTATTGAGGCATGCTATTAACAGAATACTAGGCTACTGGCAAATTTCTTTTTAAATGGTAGAGGTAACCAAATTAAAATAAATTCAAAGTTTTGCTCGTCATAATTAACGATTATTTTAATTATGTGATTCTCAGGAAAAAAATGGCTTTCAATTCTCTTGCATCTATACTCAAAGAAAATTAACTTACGAGACCAAACTATATAGACTAGAAAAGAAATTTGGACATTATCTTAACTGCTAAGAACTATAAGTTTGTATTAACTGAGATTTGTCTATCAGTACTTGATGAGCGGTCGACCAAACAGGAAACCCAAACCCATTAGAAGTGGTAGAAAGCGGATTAGATGGCTCGTTGTTACATTTTGGCATCCATGTCAAATGTTTTGCAGTATTAGCATTAGTCTATGCCTAGTGCCTATGACATGATTATGAACCTCAAAGAAATATTTGGGGATCAAAATCGTGTTGCTAGGTAAGTGGCCATGAAGTCTCTTATGAATACAAACATGGCTGAAGGCACCCAAGTTAGAAATCATGTTCTGAAGATAATCAATCTTTTAAATGAACTAGAGATTATAGGAACTGAAATTGATGTGAAAACCCAAGTCGATATCACACTCCTATCACTGCCTGATAGCTTTAAGAATTCTGTCTGAACTATATCATGAATAAGTTTAGCTTTTCATTGGTAGAACTTTTTAAAGAACTTCAAGCAGTCGAGGGTGTTCTTAGGAAGTTAAGTTCTGTGTATGTGGCTAAAAAAGATTCTTCCTTTAAGCCAAAAAGCAAGAAAAAGAAAAATGTTCAGACACAGGGAGGCTGAGGTCCAAAAGCAGTTAAGGGACCAACAATTAGTGTGAAAAAGTCGAGAAACAAGTGCTATCACCATAACTAGTTTGGGCATTAGAAAAAGCAGTATTCGATTTTTCTCAATAAGAAGAACAAATCAGGTAATTTCTATTCACTAATAGTTGAAACATATTTAGCAGTGTTATCTACCGGTACCTGATGTGTAGATACGGGAGACACTAATCATATATTTGCAATTCTTTGTAGGGGTTCCAAGAAACCAAACAGCTCAGTGATGGAGAAATATACCTACATATGGGCAATAATAATACAAGGGTAGCAGCAGTTGCAGTAGGAGATGTCACTCTCAGTTTTAATAGTGATAGGATTTTACCTCTAAAAGATTGTCTTTATGTACCTTCAATTAGAAGAAATCTAACTTCGGTTTCTAATTTAATAAAGGATAAATATTCTGTTCATTTTAATGACTATGTGGTTGTTAAGAAAAATAAATTTTTTATTTGTTCTGATACATTTGTGGATGATCTGTATGTTGTATCTCATATCTCTCCTACACTGCAACTAGCTGAATTGAATAACACATCTAATTTACCACATAAGATAAAGTTTTATTCTTTAATGAACCAAACGTTTCTTTGACATTTACCATTGGGTCATATTAATCTAAAATGGATAAATAGACTGGTAGAATATGGATCTTTGAATTCATTAGAAATGCACTTCTACTTTGTGAATCTTGCTTAGAATATAAGATGACCAAGAGACCCTTTTTAACCAAAAGTTATAGAGCTAAAGAACCATTGGAACTGGTTCATTCTGATGTACGTGGTCCTATGATAATCCGGACTAGAGGTGATTTTGAGTACTTCGTCAGTTTCATTGATGACTACTCAAGATATAGATACATTTACCTGATGCACCATAAGTTTGAGTGCTTTGAGAAATTCAAATAACTTAATACAGAGGCAGAGAAGCGTCTGAGTAAAAGTATCAAATCACTACGATCCGATCGTGGTGTAGAGTACCTCTTTGGAGAGTTTAGGGACTACTTATCATCAGAAGTGATTATATCCCAGTTGATTGCACCAGGCAGTCCGTAGCAAAATGGTATAACAGAAAGAAGAATATGACTCTTATGGAGATAATAAGGTCCATGATGAGTTATTCAAGTTTATCTGATTCATTTTGGAGACTCGCATTAGAGATAGTGGCTTACATCCTGAACTTGGTACCTTCTAATTCAGTGTCTTCTACTTTCATAGAATTGTGGACTTGGCATAAGCTTAGTTTGAGACATATTCAAATTTGGGAGTGTCCAACACATGTGTTGAAAAGGAACGCGAGTAAGTTAGAACCAAGAACATAAATATGTTTCTTTGTGGGGTATCCTAAGAAAATGAAGAGTGGTCTATTTTATAATTTTAAGAATTAGAAAGTCATTGTTAGCATTGCCCGATTCTAGGAAGAAAATTATATTATCGACCACGGGCCCATTAGTAAAATTGTTCTTGAATAAATGAAAGGAAATACCAGTAGAACGGAAGAAGAACCACAAGTCACTGATATTTCATTGTCTCATCGTAGTGGAAAGATTATCAGGACATGTGCAAATCATGAACGGAGTGCTGATGTACAGGGCTCAAATTTTGCACAGTGTATTACTGCTTGTATATAGATACATGTAGTGTCTCGTCGTAATGGGAGGGTTGTTCATCAACCTGAATAGTATATGTTCTTAAGAGAGTTTTTTGACAAGATTTCGACAGAACTGGATACTGAACCCTGCAACTACAATGAAGCACGTCAGGACAAAGATACAGTTCTTTGGCAAAAGGGTTATGAATTCATAGATGGAATCTATGTATTCTAATCAGGTCTAGAAACTTGTAGAACAACTCGAAGGGATAAAATCCATTGGATGCAAGTGAATCTACGAGAGAAAGAGAGGAGCAGACGGGAAGGTTGAAACCTTCAAAGCTAGGCTTATTGCAAAGGGTTCACTCAGAAAGAATGGATCGATTATGAGAAAACCTTTTCGTCGATAGCCATGCTTAAGTCTATTCGGATTCTCTTATCAATTGCTGCCCATTTCAATTACGAAATTTGACAAATGGATATCAAGACAACTTTCCTTAACGGAAGTCTTGATGAGTATATCTATATGGTACAACTAAATGATTTCATAGCAAAGGACTAGGAGCACATGTTGTGTAAGTTTAAGAGATCCATTTATGGACTTAAGCAGGCATCAAGGTCTTGAAATACTCGGTTTGATCAAGCCATAAAGTCTTATGATTCTGATTAGAGTCCAGATGAGTCCTGTGTGTACAAAAAATGTGACGAAATAGTGGTGATTCTTTTAGTACTTTATGTAAATGATATCTTACTCATCGAAAACGATGTTGGGGCATTATCTACGGTAAAAGTATGGTTATCTGGACAGTTCGATATGAAGAACTTGGGAAAACTTAGTCATAACTAGGGATCAAGCTTGTGCAAAATCAGAAATAAAGGATGTTGGGATTATCACAAGTAAAGTATATCGAAGATATTCTTGCTCGTTTTAGCATGCATGATTCCAAGAAATGATTTTTTCCTTTTAGGTATAGAATCACTCTATCTAAGTATCAGTGTTCTAAGACACCTAATGAGATAGAGAAGATGAAGGCAGTTCCTTATATTTCAGTAGTAGGAATTCTAATGTATGTTATGATTTACACTAGATCCGACATCTGCTTTGTCATTGGCATTGTTAGAAAATATCATTCTAATCCAGGGCAAGAGCATTGAATTACGGTAAAGAATATAATCAAGTACCTGAAAGGGATTAAGAATTATATATTGATTTACCAGGCAGATAGTATAGTACCTTTAGGGTACATAAACTTAAATTTCTAGTCAGGCAGATTTTTCATAAGTCTATCTCTGAATATATGTTTACCTTAAGAGATAGAGCTATTAGTTGAAAGAGTATGAAGCAGTCCTGCATTGTTGATTCCACCATGGAGGTCGAGTATGTGGCAGCTTCTAAAGCAGCCAAGGAAGCTGTTTAGCTTAGGAACTTCCTGTTGGATCTAGATGTGGTCACTTTAGTTCAGTCAGTTATTATACTTTATTGTATAATAGTGGAGCATCTGCAAACTCAAAAGAGTCAAGAGTTCACAAGAAAAGAAAGCACATTGAATGGAAGCGTCATCTGATACGCGAAATTGTATAGAGGAGTGATATTGTTGTGACTAAGATTGCATCATGAGACAACCTTGCAGATCCTTTTATAAAGAGCTTACTGGCTAAGACTTTTGATAGTTATGTAGAGGGTATGGGAGTCAGATGTATGGTAGCATGATTTTGAGTGAGAGATTGTTAGAGTTGTATACTGAAAATCATAGTTTTAGTATTTAATTATATTTTAATAAAATTAATTTTTTATTTTATGATAATCTTAATGAGCAATGTATGTAATATCATTTCTTTAATGTTATGCATGCATGTCCTTTATTCTGTATAATATTTAATCTGATATGTAGAGTACGGCTTGCACACAGAAGATCAAATTTTAGGTTCTTACATAATACAAATTTTTTGTTCACAGTTTAGATAGAAATAAACATACATCGGTACGACTGTAGTACGGAATTTTAGTAGGTCTATATTGATTATGGAGAATAGATAATAGTATCATCTATTATTCCGACTCTCTCTGCTAGTACATTTTATGTGTATTGAACGATACACATTGGGGTAATTAATTTTATACTGACTATATAAATTAATTCGTACCCCAAGATTATTATAAAAATGTTTATACTCTTTTTCCTAAAATAATTATTAATTTGTGTATATTTAATATTCATTGTTTTAATTCATTAAAGTGTGCGATCTTATATGAGTCTATATTTTCGGTGAATTAGATAGTGGTGTTAATTATATGGTGAATATTAATCATTGACGAAATTCACGTCTCGAATAATCGGGATTACGGTACCTCTTTAAGAAAGCTTATAAGTTTTGACCGGCCTAAACCCTGCAGGTTGATTTGATTATCCGGCGATTAAATAAGTTAAGTGGAACGGTTTAAAGAATTTCATGATATTGATTAAATTAAATTGTCAGTAATTAAATTTAATTGACGGGTATCAGAAATCTTAACGTGATGAGAGAAGTTAAGCATTTAATAACAGAGCTCAATGCAAGATAGTCTTGAAATTATGGCTTAGAGTGCAATTACAATTTTTTAGTGATGTGAACTGTAATTTAATTTTTTTAGAAATTGCAAAAATTGCTGCAAGATTTTCATAATTACAGATACCGTTGAGGGTTTTGCTTAATTGCGAAAATTATTGGATATGTATCTGAGTTACACTAGAAGTATTTGTCATAATTACTCTACAGGTCTCTGTTGTAACTCTTAAATATGCAGGTAGACTAAACTAAATTTATAACTTGTCTTCAAGACTAAAGTTAACCAGATTTTGTTGGTACGAGTTCTCGAAAGATCGTAACCTATACTATATTTGGGAATCACATAAAAAAATACAGTAGAAGGTCTGATGAAAACTTCAACTCGAAATTAAAAATCGTAATTGGATAATCGACTAAAAAGGTATTCTTTTAAATTAATTGTGGTGACATGACATCAAATATTTTATTTGGAGCTAATTTCAACATTTTTCATCTAATTATTTTTTATCAAAAATTATTTACAAAAGTAATGATATTAATAATTTTGCCTCAAACACAACATGGTCCTCACTAAGATACGAATGCTTACCGTCCTTTTGTTACTGTTGCTGCATTATAGGGGCATAATAAATCTGACTGTGAATTAATAAATCTGACTGTGAATTGAGATGAAGCAACGGGGAACAAGCAAGGGTTACGCCACGAAAAGTAATATGGACTATGGCTTCAGTTTAACTATGAGAAGGTATAGAAGCCAAAACATAATCACGAAGCCAACTATTCTGCAACCAAAGAGGGCAAAGCGAATGTCTCAGAAACCAATAGGAAGTCTGATCCAAAGATGCCAGCAGGAAGTGGTGATGGAGTAAAATCAGGAAGAGATTTTAGAAAGGAGCGCCGTTTCACTAATCAAGGGGAATCTACGAAAGATTCTACGGGAATTGGGGGAAAGGATTCTAGGGAAATCCAATCAAAAGGGATTGAGGTAAACGAAATCATAGACGCCTGTTACGAGGATTTCCTACAAAAAAAGGAAAAAGGAGCTCAACCAGAATTATAGAGCAGAGCACAATGTATGCCCAGGTAGGCCCACGAGTCGAAATTTCTCTTACGCGGAAGTTAGCTTAAGCCTAATGGAAGTTCTAATCATGGAAGGAAATGGTGAATTTGGCCCAATCACTAAATAAAGCCCATACAATAACAAGGGGAGAATCACAGTGGTGGAGAAAGGTAACTTCAACTGTCCCCTTCCCAAATCGAGATCGAGGAAAAGGGTAAACCCAATTAGGGCTCAAAAGATTCAAGGGGGGACAAGCACAAGGGATGTCGACCAAATGCTGGTGGACAGAGAAAGAGGTATTAAAACAAAAACTGGGGATGTCGACGAGAAAGCACCAAAAATCAGAATAGAGCACACAGAGAAAAGAGATAGAGGTACGAGTGTTGCAGAGGATGTCATTCAATTCGGAGCAACAGTAGTGGCTGTTAAACTGCCCCGCCAAGAACCATGAATATCCTTTGTTGGAATTGTCGGGGGCTTGGGAACCCTCGGACAATTTGACGTCTTCAGTTCATATTAAAGAAGAAAGCTGCCAAGATAGTGTTCCTTAGCGAGACTAAGTTGAACACGAAATTGTACAATAGAACAAAATCTAAGCTTGGCATGGATGGTGGGTTTTGGGTTCATAGAAACAGTTTAAGTGGAGGGCTAGCTCTTTTATGGAGGGATATTGATCTATCGATAAAGAGCTACTCACTAGGACACATTGATGCAATTATAACCAACTCAAATGGAATAAAATGGAGATTCACTAGCTTTTAAGGACATTCGGAGTCATCAAGAGTGAGCAATCCTAGGAATTACTCAGGAGACTCTCTAATTTATTCGATCTACCCTGGTTGTGTGCAGGTAATTTTAATGAGATTTTGGATGACAGAGAGAAGATTGGGAGAGTTAACGAAAGCCATTGGAAAATGCGAAGGTTCAAAATTGCAATGATACAAAGCGGCTTTCATGATTATGGTACGGAGGGCCCCAAGTTTACCTGGTGGAACAGAAAGAAGGGGGGGCAAGTGGTGTAAGAGAGATTGGACATAGCTATGTTCAATAGGGCATGGACTTCCAAATATCATCAAACTGTAGTTCAGAATGTGACTTGGCCATCATCTGACCATTTACCCGTACTCATCCGAAGGCTTAGCAACAGGCACCAACCAGGGAAGGAACACATCAGAAAGCTCTTCGGTTTAGAAGCAATGTAGGTTCGTGCGGAAGACTGCGAAGGGATTATTGTGAACTCTTGGCAGAGAGGGGAGGAGGAAGTATACAGGAATAGCATCAAGAAGACAATTGAAAAAACGAAGAGAGCATTATCATCTTGGAACCGCTACTCATTTAGGCACGTGCAAAGGAGCTTAAATCAGAAGATTAGGGAGCTGGAACAGCTGAGGGGTCAAAGGCCTTCCCAAGCCACTGAGAGGGAAGAAGAGAAACTATGCAAAGAGTTGGAAGAACTATTGGAACGAGAAGAGATGATGTGGAGCCAGCTATCAAGAGCTAATTGGATGAAAGAAGGTGATAAGAATACTCGATATTTTCATGAAAAGGCCTCCCACAGACGAAAAGTAAACTTTATTGGTGGAATGAAAGATGTGGATAGGAATTGGCAGGATCAACATGAGGATATCCAGAGAACACTTATCAGCTACTTCAATAAGCTATTTACCCCTTCTTCCCCACCAACGAACAATATTGTCTTAGATGGTGTCCTTCCAAAAGTAACCGATGAGATGAAGAGGGAGCTTGGGCGAGAATTCACGGTAGCAGAAATTCTCGCAGCTCTATCACAAATGCACCCAACTAAAGCTCCCGGCCCAGATGGCCTGCCGATTTTGTTTTATCAGAAGTATTGGAAAATTGTGGGGAGAGATGTTATACAGGTGTCTCTGGGGATACTTAACCAAAATAAGTCAATAGAAGGGATAAATGACACTTTCCTCGTCCTAATTCCTAAAGTGAAGAATCCAAGAAAGCCCAATGATTTTCGTCCAATCTCTTTGTGCAATGTCATATACAAGCTAGTTGCAAAAATAGTGGCAAACAAAATGAAACCAATCTTGCCAAAGGTCATCTTGGAGACCCAAAGTGCATTCATCCAAGATCATTGATAACATGTTGGTGGAACTCAAGATCTTTCATTGTCTGAAAAAGAAACGATCCAGGGAAAAAAGGGGCATGGCATTGAAACTTGACATGGCAAAGGCATACGACAGGCTAGAATGGATCTTTCTCCAAGAAATGATGGGGAAATTGGGCTTCGCAGAGAACTGGATAAATCTCATCATGAAGTGTGTGACCTCAGTCAAATACAAAGCCTTGATCGATGGAAGGCCATCAGAGGACATCATACCTACGAGGGGGCTTCGCTAGGGAGACCTACTGTCCCCATATCTCTTCCTTATATGTACGGAAGGGCTCTCAGATCTGCTAGAAAAGGGAGTCAGGGAAAGGTGGATTAAAGTGGCTAGGAGTGGCCCAGAAATATTCCACTTGTTATTCGCAGACGACTGCCTCATCTTCTGCAATGCCGCAATTGGTAAAGCCACAAAGTTAAAGAAGTGTTAGCACAATACGAAGAAGCAACCGGGTCAAGGGTTAATTTTGGGAAATTCGAAGCAACCATTAGCAGAAATGTGAACAGCACCACAGCGAGAGAGATTAGGGATCTTTTTAATTTCAGATAAACCAGGGGAAATGGAAAGTATCTGGGAGCCCCGTACTTAATGGGGAAATCAAAAAGGGGAATCTTTCAACAAGTCAAAGAAAGGATCGAACAAAGAATGCAAGGCTGGAAAGAGAAGCTACTCTCTCAAGGTGGCAAGGAGATCCTCCTAAAGGCTATAGCGCAAGCAATACCAAGCCATACAATGTCATGCTTCAAGCTCCCAATAACTCTCAATAAGGAAATCAGTAGCTTGATGGCTAAATTTTGGTGGGGCAGATCAGATAGTGAAAGGAGCACCCATTGGAAGAGCTGGCCGAAAATGTGTGCAAGCAAAGGAGAGAGAGGCATGGGTGTTCGGGAAATGGAGGCTTTTAATCTAGCACTGTTAGCAAAACAAAGATGGCAATTACTTCAGAACCCACACTCATTAGTAGCTAAAGTGCCGAAGGCCAGCTACTATCCCACCACCATCTTCCTCGAAGCAAACCTCAGGAACAACCCGTCACACACGTGGAGAAGTGTTTGGAGCAGCAAAAAAGTTCTATAGGAGAGCCTAAGTTGGAGAGTGGGCAATGGGGAAAGCATCAGAATACAATGGGCAACTAGATTCCTAGTGGAGGCACACAGACATTGATAAGTCCAACAAATCAAGAATGAGAGAGCAGACGGGTTTTGGATTTAATCAATCCTCACACAAAACAATGGAATGAGGAGTGAATTAGAAGGATTTTTTTGCCCTCTGAAGTTCGGGAGATTTGCAGTATTCCCCTAAGTAGCAGACTACCCGAGGATAGATTGATATGGAAATTCTCAAAGAATGGCACCTTTGCTGTCAGGTCGGCCTACCAAATTGCGAGAAAGGCTAATCTGGAATACAGTGAATCATCCAATAATGAAGTGACTAACAAGTTCTGGACAAAGCTGTGGAGTGCAAGGCTACCAAACGGAATCAAGATCTTTACATGGAAAGCCTCTCAATCCTCCCTGTTAAAGTAGAGCTTGTGAAAAGGAAGATTATCCCAAATCTTTTGTGCTCAATTTGTGGAAAGGAGGCTGAAACAGGTATTCACTGCCTGAGGGACTGTGATATGGCATGGAAGGTATGGTAAGAAACCGAATGGGATTACAAATAGGCTAGCATGAGAAAGAAAGGGGCGGTGATAGATTGGTTTTCCCATGAAAATGAGAGGATCGAGAAGGACCAATTTGAACATCTTTTGATGACGACATGGCACAATTGGCTAAACAAGAATAGGTGTATTTTTGGTGGCAAGGCAATCCAACCGAAGACCATTGTGGACAATGCGGCAAAGTACTTGAGGGAGTTTTGGGAAGCCAATGAAAGAGTCAAGGTAACACATGCTACTCAAAGCAGAGTTGGGAACCTCCGGAACAAGACTTTATTAAGATAAACTTTGATGGGGCACTTTCTAAGAATGGAATTGGAGGAGTGGGGGTGATTGCAAGGGACTGGGAAGGCAAGTTCATGGACGGATATCATATGAGTATGTCACGAATTTCTGGGGTTGAGCACATAGATCTGGGAGCTAAACAAGCAGTCGATTTGGCCATCTCGGAGAAGTTCGCTATATGGCGGTGCTCTCATGTGAGGAAGACTGGGAACCAGGTGGCATACTTTTTAGCCCGGAGGGCCTTGACTGTTGTGGGCCAATACATGTGGCAGCTGGAAGCACCAAGATTCGTCAGGGAGCTTATTCTTTTAGATAATGTAAAAGAATGACTTGCCCTCTCCTAGCTGGGGTCGACATAAAAAAGAAAAACAAACAAACAAAAATGATCTTCTCAAAAAAATTTACTAATGAATATTTTGAATCACCTAAATAGGTTTAAGGTGGCCTCATAACAATTGGACGTTACTGTAAAATTTAAAATCTAAACTTAAGAAATGTCCAATCATATTTTTATAACAATAACATGGAACAGTCAGTTCTCCATTTTTTGTATTCTTCTATTTTAATATATATTCATTTTAAAATTGTGTTAATTATAAGACTTGTGGGGGTTTTGAGATAGTCGTAAACTTATGTAATTGAGATTGGGATAATTAGGGATGTAAAATGAGCTTGAGGCTTGTGGACCGCCCAAGGTCGGCTCGGGCCGTTATTGTACCAACCTTGCTTGAGCTCGCCCAAGTCTGAGTATGTGTGGGTTAGGCCTGAGCCTACCCTTAGAGCCCTTAGGTTGGCCTGTTAACTAGAGAGCCCTTGGGCTATCCTGTTAGTCGAAGCCTAAAGCACGTGGCCCTTGTGAATAGCCAAGGGAAAAGACCTATTCGGTTCGCCCGACCCAGCCTGATTTGAGCCCAATGAAGCTTTTAACTGTCATTTTTTATGGACGGCCGAAGCTAGGCCCAAGACATGTAACTCGAGCCCCTAACGGCTACTATAATGGCTATTTCTAGAAATGGACAAGTTAGATCGTATGGGAGAAAGATCGAACGGTTAGAAATTTCTAGTCGCTAGTGGCCTGCGGCCGCCAATGGTCATATTTGTTTTTTTTTTTTTAAATCTAAAAGAAACCTATAAATATACCACTAATTTTACAATTTTAATTCACTCAAACATTCTAACTTTCAAGCTCTCTCAATTCTCATATTGGTCTCAAATTCTTTGTTGTTTAATTAAAGTTTTACCGTGATACATTACAATTCAAGATCAAATATTGAAAAATCAAGCATTCTACTGCACATTTTGTAAATGATGATTGAAATTTAAATAAAAAAATTATATCATTTAAACATATAGAACTCTCTTACATTGGTCAGTATAAGAATTAGAGCACAAATATATCTGTGGGCCATTAATAATAAAATATTTTCTATTAGTTTAGATAATACTTTTTATTATAATGACTATGTTCAATACATAAAACACAATATACAACTTCATATATATGACAAATTATTTCACGTTCGTTGTTTTATATATATATATATATATATATTAAATTTAATTGTTAACAAAGGACTTAATGAATATAACGAATCGATTGATAAAGTACAATTGATAAAATAAGACAAGTCGTAAAAATAATTAATAGTAGTACTAAAAAAGTAGATATTTTTAAAAAAATATGTATCGAAGAATGTTTAAAAGTTAACAAATTATCATACGATGTAAAAAATTAGATAGAGCGTTGCATATAATATATTACAAATAGTAATTACATTAAAAAAATTAATTGATTTATTTTTTGAAGTCCAAATAATAAATAATTTTGATCAACCAACTAATCAAAATTGGGGTAATATAAATTTACACAAAATATTTTTAAACTTTTTTGATGAATCAACATTTTTTTTTATATTTACAGTTCTACTAATACACTTGTTTTACACAAACTAACAAAAATAATGCAACTTTTTGTTGAGTACTTACAAAATGGTAGATATTTTGACATTGTCAATATTATGAAATCTGAATTTAATAAGGATCATGCTAACTATGCCCCAATGGGCGATGGTTAATTGAATAATAAAAATAATTTTTTTTAATATTAATACATATTTAAAGGTATGACCTATCACTTTCACAAATATCAATACACTATGTATAGATATCTATACATTATATACCTATTATCTACCGCCCAATAGACAATGGTTAGCATTTACCATTTAATAAATATTATGGTACATTATCACATATTTTTGAAATAGTTATAATAATAGATCCTAGATGTAAAAGTATTGTTTAAAATATTTTTTTAGATCAAATTTATGATAATCAAGATCAATTTAAAATAATTCTAAATACACATAAAGAAATATATGACAAAATATAAATATAATATACTGTCACAATATAGAAAACCAACACCATCCTTCTGTCATCATCTCGAGGTTGAAGTGGGAATATTTTCTTATAAATAAAAGTTAAAAGACTTACTTAACACCTCTCATGACTTCAATATTACTTAGATATCTCTAAGGATATTGACGAGAATAGTTTTAATACTAAAATATTAAAAACACCATAAGTTATCGTGGCTAGTTTTATCCGCGACAGCTTATGATATACTAATAATTCATGTTTTTACAGTTGCTTCTAAGACATCATTTAGTGTAGGTGAATCGATCGTCAGCGACTATAAATGCAAGTTTCAAACTGGATATGGTAAAAGTTTTAATGATCACTCGTGGTACACTGTAGGCATCATTTAGACAACAATATTTGGATGAGAAGACAAGACTTTAAGATGATTTGGAGACTATTACGCTCAGAAGTCAGAAGTTCTGAAGAATTGTCTTGCTCAGACTAAATTTTATTTTTTAATTTTTTAATTTTATTTCCTTAAATTTGTAATTTTAAATTTTATTCATTTAGATATTAGATTGGATGTACTTTTTTTTTATTTAAGTAAAGAATCAGTAAATAATTGGTAGATTTGTAGGTGCTAACTCAGTTGGAATGTACTTAATTTATAGTGATGTAATTTCTCCATCTTTTTTTTTTAAAGAGAAAGTTGTACGCTCGTAAATTATAATGTAAATGATTACTTTGCATTAAATAATAAAATTTCTTTATCTTACATTTAATTACTCAAAGTTTTCGTTCAACCTTATTACATATTTTATATTTTTATAATATATAAGCAAAAATAAGTGTATAAAAATTAAATTACAATTACAAAGTGAGCAATATTATTAGAAATTTATATTTAAAAACTAAAATATATAATAAAGACCATTGTTTATTAAGTTATACAAGTTATAACTTTATATTTATAAAGTAACTTATAATAATTTAAATCATAAACTTATAATAATAAATAATTTATAAATTACTTTATAAATATAGCATATAACTTGTATTTTGAATAATAAGTGAGTTCATAAAATATAAACTTATAATAACTAATAAGTAATAAGTTAATTTATGAGCTAAATTAAATATAAAACCCTATAAATGTAATTTTAAAAATAAAAAAAACATAAAAAAAATTAAATAAAAGGCCAAAGCCCACCCAAAAGTCTAGGCCTAATCCTGGCCCATAGACTCTTAGGCCAGGCCTAGGCCTACGGGCTTGAGCGTGGGTAGGGCTCGGTCTACGTCAGGCCATTTTGACACTCTTAATCAAAATTTTGTTTTCTTTTGAGCTTCAATCATGTTATTAAAATTTATTCGTTAAGTTTTAGGTTATAATTATGTAAAAAGTAAAAAGATTTAAACATGTGTATTTATATCTTTTTGCTTGTAGATTTAAATTTTATCAAAAAATAAAAATTTTACTAATTAAAACTATAAATTTATAATTTTTGGATTATTTATCGCTATTGGTTAAAATAGTAACTACAAACTGATGTAGAACCAAGAACATTTGTTTTTGGAAGGAGCCAAAGTATGCGCATAAAAAAGTTACAATAGTTTTAAAACAGGTGTGTTTATATGGTTTTGCTTGTACTTTTAAATTTTATCAATAAATACAAATTATACTAGTTAAAACTATAAATTTACAGCTTTAAAATATTTATAATTTCTACTTAAGACAATACAATTAGAAGTAGAACCAAAACATTAATTTGTTTGGCAGTAGCCAAAGTATTGCATAAAAAAATTTCAATAGTTTTAAACATATCACTACACTAATTAATTATTAATTAAACTATCATTTTAAGTCATTATGTTAGTAAATATAATTCTAACAATAAATCCAAAGTTTAGCTTTTTAATATTACAATAAAAAACAAAGAAAAGTAACAAGTATGTACCTCTTATGTAAATAAAATAGACTTAATAGCTCTCAGTATGTTGTAAAAATACTTGTTAAACATTAGACACAAAAAAATTTTTCAAACAAATTAGGGGGCATTGGCCATTTTGCCCCTGACTACATCTTTTTAGTGGAAAAAATGCATTCAGATTCTACAATTAAGCTCTCTACATCCATTCAATTTTATTGGTTTACTTATCTTTTCAGGAAAATTGTTCCAACTTGATCATTTCATCACTGTATATAGAATAATTAAATAAACGATTTTTCATTTTACTATATTTGCCAATTTTTTTAATAAAAAAAATAATGTGTTTGCGGTGCTGTTTAATTTATTTTGCAAGAGTCTTAAGTTTCTCACATATTTCTTAGTTTAAAGTCATGGCTACCGTTAGTTTTCTACTACTGTTGAGTGTTGGGATTTAAACACTAATTTTCGAACGCAATTAAAAACAAAACTATGCACACAATAAAAAAAATTATGTACAAATTTACATGATTTGGCACAATCTGTCTACGTTCATGTATGAGAGAGATATTCTACTATAACTATATAATGTACAATCACGATACAAAAAATACCAAAAAAACCGACACCACGACCTAGTCTTGAAACAAATCTTATTTTCCCGCTTAAAGAGTCAATCCGGTGCGTAAGAATTTTTTCGCCCCTCAATATATCTCTATCTATTTAATTCAACTATCCACAAAATAACTAAAATGATAAAATTTTTATTTTTAGGCAAATCTTAAAATTTAGCTCTCATATAATTATAAAATTTTACATGTATTAAACTTTTTATGCCCGATCAAAAAAAAAAAACTTTTTTATGTATTTATGACTTTAATACAGTCTAAATATATATAAATAAAATCTTAATTATATGAATTAACATGATACAAAACATGCATACAACATTAAGAAAATTCAAATCAATTGAGAACAAAAATTAATAAAGTGTCTCACTTTCTTCTTCGAGAAAAGCATATATAATTCATACATCGAATTCAGCCTTGGCACTGAGCACAAGAGTCAAAGCGATTGCATCGGGCCTCCAATTTTTTTTCTAAAAAATAAGGCCCCATTTAGCTACAGCTTTTGTATTAGGTCCCCAAAACAATTATAAGACCCAATTAGATGAAATGTCCAAATTACTTTGATTTTAAGTTTATTAAAATCTACCTACTCGCTACAATTTTAAAGAAAAAATATTTTATTAGTTGAGGGGCCAAATAATTTAGTTTATCTTTTACAAACATACATAAAGATGTGTTTTGATAATTATTTTTAGGGTAAATTGTATATACACTCTTTCTATTTAATAAAAATAACACTGACACACATCTATTCTATATGAAATATTACTGCAATTTTTTATATTTTTATTTTTGTATCATATAAATTTAAAAGTTAATTTCTGTTAACTTTTCAAATGAAAATCACTGTACATCACTGTTGAAATAGTTTTTTTAATTTTTTAATTTTTTTAAATTATAAAATCTTGTTTTTTAAAGATTCTATTAATCGGACAAATAAAAAAATAAAAAATTTTAATTAAAAAATAAAAATTTACGAAATACAAAAACAAGTAACATAAAATTTAATTTATTAATTTATTTTTATTTTTAAGTTTTTAATTTTGATAAAAAATTATTTTCTCACTGAGACGAGAAGAATTGAAAAATCAAAATAATTTGGTCAAATTATTATTTTTTAATTGAAGAATTATTTTTACTTAAATCAAAATTAAATTATTTTGATTTTTCAATTCCTCTCATCTCACTAAGGAAATAAATTTTTTTATCAAAATTAAAAACTTACAAATAAAAATAAATTAATAAATTAAATTTTATGTTACTTATTTTTGTATTTAGTAATTTTTTATTTATCCCATCAAGAGAATTTTTTAAAAAATAAAATTTTGTAATTAAACAAAAAAAAACTAAAAAAATTTTAAAAACCGTTTCTACAGTGATGCATAGTAATTTCTATTTAAAAAGTTAATGAAAATTAACTTTTGAATCTAAGTGTTACAAAAATAAAAATATACAAAATCTTATACAAGGGGTGTAAGTGTAATTTACCCTTATTTTTACTGGTGGAGAGTAAAAAAATATTTTTTTTAATTTACAAAACCTTTAACTAAAATTAGCATTTAATACCAAACTAAATAGAAAACTACTTTTATTGGGGTTCATTGGTAATGAAAAAATTTGTATTCTAAATGCATTATGTTTGTAAATTGGATTAAAGATGATTTTTATATATCTATACTTTTCTATCCTCTTGAATTCTTATATGAGTTTTTAATTAATTTAATCTTTTAATTTTTTTTTTGAAATCATTTAAAAGGCTAATCATATGCCAATTATGATTTTAGGCCTTTTAATACTCAGGCTCAGCCTTGATCGTATTTCATAATTTCATACACATGAACAAAGTGACAAGACTAATATTACAATAGTACATTATTGACACTAATTTGGCATTGTGTTTCCAAATATGAATAAAGAGTGTTTTTTTAATATACATCAGATTAGTTTTTATTCTCCCACCAATAATAAATGAGATATCACATGGTCAATACAATTTGTGCACCCTATCCATTGCAAGTGTGTAATAGCTTGTGATATGCAAAGAACATGATAATCTATAGAGAGAAAGAGACAAGAAGAGGAAAGTGACCATAAATTAGCCCTCTTTGGTTGCAGTTTTTATTTTTATTTTTTATAAAAAAATTATTGAAAAAATTATCCCAAAAAACTATCACTGTTTATCACTTCCTTCCTTCTCGTTTGGTTGTATTTTATAAAAAAATATATTTAATAAAAGAATTTTTAAAAACTTTTTATAATATTTTAAAAAGAAAAAATGTGTTTAGTTGTCAACCCTGAGAGTTATTTTTTAATGCATCAAATATTGCGATAGAAAGAGAAAAGCAAAAATAATTTTAAATTGTTTTCAAAAATTTTAGTTTTTAGGTTCTGTTTTAACTCAATTTTCTGAAAATAACTTTCTAAAAATTACTAACAAATGCGTTTTATTTATTTTTAGATAAATTTTTGGCAAAATTAACAATAAAAACTGCAACCAAATATGACAGAATCCCACATTTTTCTTTATTTTCAAGCAACAATTCAATGCTAATTCTCTATTATTATTATTATTATTATTATTATTATTATTATTATTAAACATGTCCAAATCGAACGATTGTGGTGGATGAGAATATCGGTGTCCATCACTTCTTCTAGAAAAACGGAATCATATATGGTGTTTTACGTTGCCATACTCATTAACAAAATGACAAAATAATATATTTATTTGATTATTATTGAAAAATTCTATTTATAGATTGATTTGCACATATTAATTTATCTAAAGAAGTCAAACGCTGCAAATAAAAATTAATCAACCATTCAAATAGAAAATAAACAAATACAACTACATATTGAACACGATAATTTTTACGTGAAAAATTTTAAATCAGGTAAAAATCACGGGATCAATCCAAATCTAAAAGAATTAAACACTATCATAAATGTTGGTTACAAAAGAATCTTACAAACAACCGTTAAATTCACAACCTACGAATGTAAGCCTATTACTGTCGAATTAACGTACACCAACTCTGTATTTGACTGTCGCTGGAAACCACCACCGAACTTGAGATGCTGATGGAATCCACCACTAGACCACCACTAGACTTTAAACTCTTGAGAATCCACTCAAGAGGCTACATGAACTCACAAGAAACGTTGAAAATTTGATTAGCTTGATGATGTTCTTGACTGTACGGAAGCTAAATGATCATCAAGTGATTGCTGACTAATTTGGAAGCTTTGTAATCAATTCTGCAGAGACTACTTTGGTGGCTATATTAGTTATATCATCAAAAGAGAGCACCCACAAAATCATACAGGAGCCTTTATATAGCAGCCCATCAAAACAACAAACCTTAGCAACAATATTAAGTACAGTTCACGTCCCGAACCGTTCGAGCTGTTTGTTCATCGCTTGAGCAGTTGAGTCATGTTCGCAGTACTTTTGTCTTATTCAACATTTCGGATAATAACAATGCATATAGGATATAGAAATCAAGAGCAAAGACTAATCGTTCGATGGACCGTTCGAGCGGTCTGTCGAGCTGTCTAACACCGCTTGTAGTTTTTTTTGATATTTTTTGCTTTTTTTTTGCAACATTGCAATATCTAACTATAACTTTAAAAGAACAAGTGTCAAATATTCAAGAATTAGATATAAAATAAGTTGTCACAAATTTACTAAATAAAAAAGAATTAAACTAGATGCTTAATTTCTTAACAGTCTCCCCCTTGACAATTCTAGAACAAAATCCAAAGCATGCAACAAGACATCAATTTGACACTCAATAAGTATTCAACCAAAAAAAAAATGTAACAACACATCAAGAAAACTTACTCCCCTTCAACAAAGACTGAAAGACTCTCTCCCTTAACCACATCTATCTTTCCCCTATACACTCAACAAAGACTTAAAGACTCTCCCCTTTAACCACATCTATCTCCCCTTTAGACACATCCCTCCACATTTTTGTCATGAATTGGCAAAATCAACTGACTAAGAAGAAACAAACATAAATAACATCCTTTTGTGTAGGGAATAAAATTAAAAAGCAAGCACCAGTCCCATGTACGTTCTATATGTTTGAAACCACAAAGTCTGGTCAACTTGAATAAAAACACACAGAATTCGAGATAATATATATTTATATATAGAGGAACACAATCAGAAAACATTGTATATAAAAACGTGTCTGTGTGACTTGAAATATTTTTAAACTCTAAGATCAAATCCTATATGTAATCTATATGACTGAGTTCATTTTTATTTATCAAAAATTAATAAATTCACAAAGTCAAATCTTCTTATACCCAATTCAATTTACAGAATAACTCCCCTTCAAATAAGGACTACAATTTTTTTTCTTCTTTTTCTTTGCTTTAATTGGTAGTTTGCACACTAGTATGAACAAAAAAATACAGTTCGTATAAGTAGTTATTTTCTCAAGTCAAACATATAAAATCAAAAGAAATGAGGAGTTTAAACATTAAGTTCTTGTGGGTCGTCACTATGAGATCATTTTATGAATTCTAGAAGGCTGAAAAAAAAGAAGACCCATTGAAAATTTTGAACCCAAGTTCGAAGGATCTCTGCATCTATCAGTATTCAAGTGGTGTATAGAAAATACTCATATCTGAAAACGTTCTAAACCACTATGAGCTAGGTTAATCAGAAACTAACGGTGTATATTTAATTTCAAAAATAGAAACACATTTGATTTTAAACAAGTATAATCATATGCATAGAAATGGTACTCATACCTTAAAAAAATTCCTCACATTTTTTTTATATAAAAAAAACTAAAAAAAATATAAGAAACAAACCAAAAAAACAAAACAATCGGCATGACCCAAAAACTAAGGACTACAATAGCTAGAAAGGTGTGTCAAGATCACTTTTTCTTACTCAAGCTTTCTTGATTTTCATAAGTACATGTTCTACGGTAGAAGTCCAAGTTTTCCTAGGTCAGCGTGGCATATCAAATCTGAATCTGTTTTGTTCAATCAGTCTAATGCAATAAGATCTGATATGTCCCTTTATACCACGTTAATGACAAATAAGCAAATTTTTTTATTCCCATTTTATTTCATGCAGTTTGGACATATATGACCAGCAATACCACAATGGTGACAGGTAGGAATGAATTTAGTTTTTTTTTACCACAATGGTGACAGGTAGGAATGAATTTAGTTTTTTTTTATCACATCATGCTGAATGGTGGTTCTAGCTGCCTAATTTCTCCACTTTTCATTTCTTTTTGTTGAAGGACCAGCATTTGTTCTTTTTGAGCTCATTTCTTTACTTGCTGCTGCTTTCACAAAGTTTGGCACATATTTAGCTTGAGTTGGTTGACCAACTTTTTCTTTTTTTTTTTGATGATTTTCTTGATGAAGTACCAGCAAACCTAATTCCAAACCTATCTGTTACAGCTTTTTGCATCCCAAGCATGTCATCCAAGACTTTGGTTCATGCATTCAACTTTTTGAAAGTATATTGAGCAATAAATAAATCATTTTCAAGTCTAACAAATTTTAACTCAAGCTTTTTCTTTGAATTTACACAGGCACACAATTCATTTTCATGGGTTTATATCCTGATTTTTCTAGTTTGACTCAAATCAAACAGGTCATTCCTTTTATTTTAACACTTGGAAAGTTTTTTACATAGAATTTTCCTATTTGATTTTAATTTTACAACTAGAGCTTGAGTTTTAGTTAGCTCTTGTTTGACACTTTCATTCTCTTTTTTCACATAATTTGAATTTTTTAACCAATTTTGCATTGTATTTAGTCAACAAATAACTCTTATTATAAAGCATTTCATAAACTTGTTGGAGAGTTTCATCATCCTCAAAGTCTCAAACCCCGTCTCCCTCTTCTTCACTTGAGTCACTGACAATATTTTCATCATCAGACTTGGTGTCACTTTCTTGAACAAAGGCTACAAAGGCAATGACATTGCCATCCCCATAATCAGACTCATTTTCATCACTCGTATCGAGTTCACTCTCATCATCCCAAGTAACTGTGAATTCCTTTTGTTCAATTAGGGCATTCTTTAGCTATATGTCAATATCATTTGCATTCATAGTATTGAATTTTAGAAATTTGGCATTTCTACCATTTTTTTGATAAAATTAGACATATTTTTTATTTTTTTCTTTCCCGTGTCTCTTTTGTAATTTTTTCTCATAGTTTGGTTTTTTATTTTTTAAATTCTTTTTGAACTGTTTCACAAAAATAGCAATCATTTCAAGATCAAAATTATCATCAAAATCACTTGCAGCACCTTGAGCTGAAGAAAATGTTAAATTTTTTAAAAACTTTTTATTTTGAAAATTTAGTTTATAGGTTTGCAGGTTTTCAACTAAACTTTCAACAGAAATAGAATCAATGTCTTTAATCTCCTCTATTTCTATGACTTTTGATTGGAAACGTTCAGGCAAAGATCGAAATTTTTTTTGAACAATTTTAGAATTTGAAATTTTTTTGCCAAGGTTAAAAGAGGCATTAACAAAGTCACTTAGAATTGCATAAAAATCGTCAAAACTTTCATCGTCTTTCATACGTAGAGTTTCAAAATTAGTTGTGAGACGTTGAACTTTTGAAATTTTTATGATTTTGGTTATTTCATGAGTGATTTGAAGAATATATCCCATGCTTCTTTAGCTAAATTACATGTACTTATTTTGTAAAACTCATCTTGTGTGACTCCGTTAAAGATAGCATTACTATTCTAGCATGCATCCTCAAAATTGGCTCTGTCCCGCCTAGTCACGGACTTAGGGGCGATTTCCCCTTCAACAACAATAGTGGCGTATTGATATCTCTCAACAATGGAAAACCAAATTCATTTATCGATAGATTTTAAAAAGCTTTTCATTTTGACTTTTCAAAAGGGATAGTTTGATCCTTCAATGAGGGGTGGTCTACCAATTGAGTCGCCTTATCTAAGAAAGTTCATTATTGCAAATCAATCAAAGGATTACACTTTAAAAAAAATTAAAAACTTTTAAGTGTCCTGCTCTGATGCCAATTAAAAAATCTCGTTTATAGATTGATTTTCACTAATTGATTTATTTTAAAAAGCTAAACACCTCAATTAAAAACTAATCAGCCACATAAACAAAAAATAAACAAACATAACCACACATGGGATACGATAATTTTTTAAGTGGAAAATCTCAAATCGGATAAAAAACATGGGACCAATCCAGGTCCAGAAAGATCAAGCACTATAATAAATGCTGGTTACAAGAGAATCTTATAAACAATGGTTGAATTCACAACCTACGAATGTAAGCATACTTCTGCCGAATTCATATACACCAATTTTATGATTGACTGCCGCTGGAATCCACTACCGGACTTCAAATGCTAAAAGAATCTACTACCAGATTTTATACCCTTATGTTAGTATAGTTGGCTATTTTCAGTCTTTGACAAAATTTCCAAAGTCTATATGCCTGTTTCTCTCTGTTTATGGTCGGGGGGGGGGGGTTGGTAAGTTTCTCCGCTCTTCTCATCTCAGCACTTCTCACTAGTGGACATGCTAGATTTCATTTGATAACCCCAAAAAGGTATATGTCCTCACTTGTACACAATCTCATTGTATGTTTAGAGTGTTTCTTGCATAAAAGCTTTTTGTGTTGCATGCATGCATTTTAGGGTTGTATGGGGCTTCTTGAGCATCTCTGGTGCCCGCAGAGCGCTTAAGCACCCCTCAATGCTCTCTCAACGCTCGTTAAGCGCTTGAGCACCTCTCTAGAAGAGAGGTGCGCCTCTCTTCTAGAGAGTAGCGCTCGCTCAACACTCACTTGGTGCTTGAGCGCCCATTTGACCACCTTTTCTAGTGTGCTTGAGCGCCCTTGGTGCCCACATTTTCTAGAGATCAGCGCTCGCTTTGCGCTTAAGTGCTTCATCAAAGCGCTTAAAGGCGCTTGCAAGGAGCTTGAGCCCTTTTGGACGATGAGTCAATGCACTCGTATAGCGCTCGTTAGGTGCTTGAGCGCCTCGGTTGAGTTCTTAAACCAATCCTATTTGAGCCCTCTTTGGTATATAAGGTATAACAGTTTCGTCTATTGGATTTAAGGAGTGTATTCTAAACATTTAAGGAGGCTCTCATATCTCTCTAAGTGCATAGCAATTACTCCTCAATTTTTATTCTATTTTGTAACAACCTAAGTATATTTAAGTACATTTAAAAGTGTTTTAAACACCTTAGACTGTGTATTCTCCATAAATCACTTTTTTTTTCATATACACTCACCTTGTCATCATTCACACACTTAGTTGCGTTAACTCGGAGCCATTTTGCAAACGATGATCGAGTCGTTGAGCTTGTGGTTGGTATGGAATCAAGAAGGTGCTCGGGGAGCTAAGTCCAGAAGCGGAGTTAAGTCTACATTGGGGTAACAATTGTAATTCTTTTTTCGTTGTGATGCTTATACCCTTGTTGATTCATAGTGGATTATTGTGTGTTGGTGCCGTAATTTTTATTCTAGGGGTATACCATAGGGTTTTCACGTTAACTCTCTTGTGCTTTTGGTGGATGTGTTTTTGATTTTCATCTTTGTCTTTTAAAGAACCAAAACTTTTATTAAAAAAAAAAATAAATTTTATTGGCCTATTCATTCCCCATCTAGGCTCAATTCTCTGACATTTAGCTTTTTCATATTAAGAATTCACTCAAGAGACTTCACGAATTCACAGGAAACGTTGAAAATTTGATTAACTTGATAATGTTCTTGACTCCGCGGAAGCTAAATAATCATCAAATTTTTATTAACTAACTTAGGAACTTTTTAATCAATTATACAAAGACTACTTTGGTGGCTATATCAGTTATAACATCAAGAGGCAGCACCCACAAAACCCTATAAGATCTCGCTTTAAAAAATAAAAAGAACACAATTTTTGTTAAAACTGTGATTAAAAAAGTAATAATAATTAAAGATCTCATTTTAAAAAATAAAAAGATCACAATTTTTGTTAAAATGTGATTAAAAAACAAATAATAATTAAAAATCTCGCTTTAAAAAATAAGAAGATTACAGTTTTCGTTAAAATGTGATTAAAAAAACGAAGAAAAAATTTTAATCTCGGTTTTAATTAAAACTGACGATGTATATTGCGAAAACAAGAACAATCTCGGTTCTATTAAAAATCGAGATTGCTTTAACATACCTTTCATCGCGGTTTTCTTAAAACTAAGATGATACGTATCATAAAAATAAGAAACATCTTGGTTTTTTGAAAACCGAGATCGTTTCATTAAAATGTAATTCGTGCGCGACAGGTTTCAGTTCCTCTTCTTAGTGCCCTCTCAACTTCATCTGCTCTTTGATAGGTTTCAATTCCATCCCTAAGTTTTCCCCCTTTCTCGATCTTGGTTTCAATACTCATCTAGCGCCCACCATTCACGCCGTCCCCGCAAGCCACCATTGTCGCGCAACCCGTCATCATTGTCAACATCAATCGCCACAAGCTGTCGTGCAACCCGCCATCGTCGTCAACAGGTTTCACAGGTACTAAATCTCTTCCTCCCAACTTCGTTCTTATTCTCCACCGCGGCCCAGCCCTAGGTCAATTTAGGGTTTCGATTTCAAAGTTCAAGCCCATTACATCCTTCTTCCACCTCCAATCCCTCTAAACACATTTTTTTCAAAAACAAATTCAAAAATTCAAAATCCCTAGCCCTAGATTGGAGTGGCAGAGTTCCTAATTCCGATTAGCGATCCCTGTGCTTTCAGAGTAAGAATTTACTGACTTGTTGAGAACTTCTTGTTATTTTATTGATTTTGCTTCATAGCTTTTGTTCACTGGTAATTTGGTCCCAAATTTGATTTGAGTTTGATTTTGAGATGATAGTTGTCTTTGCAAGTTGGATTGATCTTTTGTTTGATTTTGAAGAAGGTTAGAATTGAAGGGCATTTGATAATTTGATTGAATTTGTGAGAGTATATTGGAGGCAATG
>JAOTRH010449297.1:0-30926 GCA_034768845.1 Heliamphora exappendiculata | reverse complement strand
CTTTTATTGATTGCAATATTTTTGTTATGTGATTATTTATTTTTATTTTATTACTTTTTGAGTAACAATATACTAGTTATAGTATATAATAATGTCCTATCTTTTGTATTTTAACCATTCATTATATAAACTTAATTTTTATTAATGTAATTGAGTGTACATTTTATTTTTGTCCCCATAGTTTTTCTATTTTTTTAATAATATTATCACTTTTTATTGCAAGTTTTTTAGTGATAATTTCTTGCAGGAAATGAGAATATTCTCGTACTCTATATGTAAAAATGAGAATTTCTCAATTTCTTAATGCTAAATTTCTTATTGCTTAGTTTTTAATTATTTATACAATTACTATTTATCATTTTCAACAAATAAAAAACTTCTAAGTTTACATCGCATTTATACATTTAATACTATTTAAAATTTTAAATATTAATTAAGAAAGTTCTTATTTTGAACTTTTTTTAATAAATTCTCATTTTTAGTTTAGTATTTTTAATTTCTCGTAAAAATGAGAAATTTCTCATTTCCATTTTTTCAAGATTTTATAAGCAACATAGATTTTATTTTATAGTTTATGACGAGTGGATTCTAAAAATATAAATATTTTTAAAACGTATGTATATAACAAATTTAATAGAATTTAAAATTTTGAAAAACAAAACTAAACATCAATACTTATCACTTATGTCACCAAAAGTGTATTAATTTATCACTCCCTTTAATCACTCATATGACATTTATTTGAGAGGGATAAAATTATCTATGCCATAAATAACTTTTAAAAACTAGAATATTTAGGGATAATTAAAAGGTAAATGGGATATATTCTGAAACAAGTATAATTAACTAAAATTTGTGTATCATTACTATTTGCACAGTAAAAGATTGCAAAATGAGAAATTTTACAAATACGAGAAATTTTTTAATTTGTAACAGAGAAATTCTCAATTGTGCAACAGAGAAATTTCTCGGTCAGTTTTTTCATACATAATTTTATGTTTAATACGGATTTTATTTGATAGATCTCGATGAGTAGGTGTTCAAAAATATTAGTTTTTATTAAAAATTTATTTAAATATTGAAACTTATAAAAGTTTAAAGTTTTTAATTAAAAATGTAGCCAACTCCCACAAATTACTTAAATAAGGATAAATCTGTTATAATAAAAATATGTATTTGAAAATACATTAAGTCTATATACTAAGTATAGAATAATGCATAAGTATGTGATATTATTATATTAGTAAATATGTGATGAAACATGAAGTGTTCTATACACTCTACGTAATATTATTGTTAAAAATTAGAACCATATATTTAAAAATCTTAACAATTAAAGTTATAAAACCAATTCTACTACACATCTTTTAAATAGAGCTAATAATTAATTATGTTCACCAAATTGACCACCAAAGCACTGTGCAAGTTCTAGTGTTCAGATTTATTTCTAACTCCAATTATACAATGTTGAATGAGTTAATGGGCTCAACACTATGCTTAAATTGGGCTGCCAGAGAATTCGGCCCAAATGTAGTAGCAACCTAATTCATTCTTACATTAGCCTATCGAACCACAACAAAACGGATGGGATTAATTTTTTTTAATCGGCAAATAATCACATATCCAGTATCGTACATTGCATTTTGCAAGATTTGAAATTTAAACTTCCCATTTAGGAAGCAAACTTCATATATGTTGCTTTTGACAAGGTTTGAAATTCTAACCTCCAATTTGAGAAGCAAGCTCTATATAATTGGGTCAAATGCCCTTGGTACGAAGGATTAGTTTGACCAAAAACTTGTTTTCCTTAAGGCCATGTTTGTATTTAGGGACTAGAAGTCCGAATTGAATTGTTAGTCCAAAATAATTTCATTTTCTACATTTGTATTGTGAGATTAAAAATTCGGATTGAATCATTAGCTTTTCTTCTCTCTTAATTGAGGAATAAATCAATCGGAGAAAGGAGATGAGATAGTTAGTAAAGTGATAGTTAGTGAGAAAATTATTTATTCCTCATTTTTTTGCCTTCCAAAATAAACGTACTCTAAGAATAATGCCATAATAACTATATTTGAGTATTACATGATAAAATTAAAGGCTAAAATTGATTTATTATTTTTAACTCGGATTTTTCATTCAAATAAGTCAATTTCAAGTCTCTCTCTCTCTCAGACAAACTAATTCACCATCTCTCTTCTCCTCCATTCTGTATCTACAAACTCATTCACCATCTCTCCTCTATTCTGTCTCCATGCACCATCATTATACTATCACTATATTAAATAATATTTGATAGCGTCTTTAAGTACGAGAAACATATCAAAAGTCGATAGGTATTGAGACACCGATGGCTTGATAAGATTGCTCTAGCCTTCGAGCAATTGTTTAACTCATTAGAAAAACTAATTAATGCACCTAATCAAACTCAAAAACAAAAACAAAATAAAAAAGGCTTGCAAGTTATTAAACTACATCGTATTAATTAATTTCAAATTAAATGAATTATCATAATAATTACAAAAGTACTAATAATAAGAACTTTCAAATACATTAATGTCATAAAACTTAGCTAAGATGAATAATGTGTCTTTTAGCTTTCAACGTAAGCGACAAACCTAAAGTGATTGGCAACCTTACGGAATTTTTTTGATAGGATGATGATCATCACACTACAAGAAAAGTAGCCTTTTACGATCAATCTATTAGCGACAGCATATTTCCCGTCGCAAAACTTACCTTTTGCGATGGTACGTTCTCCCGTCATAAAACATTTTGTTTTGCAACCTAACAGTAGCGATGGCGCAATTTCCGTCGCCAATAAAGCCTTATTTACCACCAAAAAACCGGCCGTCTCAAAAAGTATTATTTGCGACGACGTATTTGCAATGACATTTATGTTGTCGCAATGTTTTGAAAATCGAACAGTTGAGCAAACTGAAAAACATAACGAATGGACGGGTCACCGGTTTAATCGGAATCGAACCGTAACGTCATAATTACGTCATTAATAATTTTAAAATTATAAATATTAAATAAAAATAACATCTAACTCACAATTCAAATAAAAAAATAATGGCATCTTATGATCTAAGTATGATTCTAATTAAACAATAAAAATATCTAATAAAAGCAATCAAAATTTAGAGTATAACTACATCAAAAAGCAAGTAAACCAAGTAAAAACATAAAATATTTGAGTTAACTACATCAAAATCACTCCAAAAAATTAATAAAAATACATAGCAATATCCAATTAATATAATAGGAACTCATAAATTAGCAACACTCAATTAAAAAAATAAGAATTTCGAATTAAACCCCGAAAAAATTTGCTGAAGAAAATTTTCCGATTTTAGTGAACCGGTATTGATTCTACCGGGTCGCCGGTTGAACTTTGAGTTTTACCGATTTTTGTTAAAAACACCAATTTTCAAGCATGACTGGTTTAATGGGTTAATCCGGACCGTTAGTTAGACCGGTTTCCGGTTCAACTGGTTGGCCGATTCGATCCGAGTTTGAAAATATTGCAGTTGTCGCAACAAGGCATGTATTCGCGACAATCTTAGTTGGCCGTTGCAAAAACAAAAAATTATTTTTTTACTTACTTTTCGTGCATGACTAATTAATTTAGCTATTTATTTTGAAGAATATAGTCCCTGCACTTTTAAATTTAATGGAAAAAAATATCTTGATAGTAAAAAGTTTTTTTTGGTTTTAATATTATTTTCTCATATTACAATAAAATAAAAACTGAACTAATTTTTTTTTTCTCACCTCAAATCTATTCTCAAATGTAAGAAATCATATAAATATTTACTTTATATTTGAAATGAAATTAACTTGATTAGAAAAAATTTTAAAAAATAAATAAGTTTCCTTATTTCATCTTTTTGAACCTTGTTTTCATTATTTGGATACAAATTAATTAAGTTGTACATTTTCAATTACTTTCTTTAAGATGAGCCAATTTTTTTTTAAATGTTAAATTTATCGTATTTATCCCAAACACTATATGCGCTAAAAATTATATATATATATATATATATATATATATATATATATGAAAATAAAATTAAAAATAAAATAGAAAAAGTTAAAGCCAATAAGTTTTTTGAACTTATGGTCCTTTTAAATTCTATTTTAACATATATCAAATATACCCTTCATTAATTGCAAAAATCATACCCAGCTCCTGTCATTGACCATCGCCGTCAACTATCAACGTTGACCACTGCCTTGCTGCCTTTACACTCCCGCCTTCATACACCCGCTGACTACCACTATTCCTACTACGCCCAAAACCTTAACACTTCTTGGTTCACAACCTTTCCACTATATTGAAATCTTCTTATCGTCTATGCGCAGTTTCTGACAAAACTTGACTCGAAATTCCTTAGCTCGTCGTATCAAGATATCCATGAATCGAATTCACGGGGCGATAGGATTATCACATTCTCGATCGTTAACTTCACTGATAATGTCCTCTGCCCAACGAGAAAATAAAACTTTAATTGTTACATGAAAAATTTCTCAATGTATATTTTTATTGAAATAGAAAAAAATTCAGTTAAAAAAAGTAAAAATTTCTCGATTATTTTGTGTTCAAAGGAGATTTAGGGGTATATTAATTATAACAATATAAAATAAGACTTCATTTTTAAAAAAATAGAATGAGACTAATTTTTATAAAATTCATATATATATGACCCTTATTTAAAAATTCATAAATTTAATATTAAAATAAGTTTAGTAATTTACAGGAATACAATCTCTATTTATTAAACAAAATACTTAATTGATGAACAAAAACAAAACTAGGTCGTTTAATTTTAACATGTATCGTTTCCGCCCAAATTAATATCATTTCCCTTTATCATTTACCACCGCCAAATTAAATCCTAGCCAATCACTTTTGGGCTATAGTAGTCCATGTATCACGTATAGCTGCCCATATGAGCTCAGACTAAATACGCTAGCCGCTCCTTGCTGTGCTCCTCAGGCCACGCCACTGTCGGCCTCATCACGCCATCGCCGGCCTCTTCACGCCACCATCAGCCTCCTCACGCCACGCCACTGTCGGCCTCCTTCTCGATCTCAGTCGCCGTCCGCCTCCACCGTTCGAGCCTCCGTCACCCTCCTCTGGCCCCCATCGGCTTCCTCACGCCACCGCCGGCCTCCTCACGGCACTGTCAGCCTTCTCACGCCACGCCACGCCACTGCCGGCCTCCTTCTCGATCTCAGCCGCTGTTGGCCTCTACCATTCGAGCCTCCGTCACCCTCCTCTGGCCACGCCGTCTTTCTCCAGGTAAGAGCTGTCTACTTTTTTGTGCTTGAAGACTTAGAATCCATTCGTATAGTGAATTCCCTCAAAGTTCATACATCATTATACATTTTTGTATAGAAGATTGCGGAGAGGGTTGAGAACAACTCGGCTGCGCCGGACGATTATGGGGATTATCGTTCTGATTATGGATACAATTGAACTTTAGCGCTTGAGGCCTTTTCGTGAGGTAAGTTCTATTGGCTATTGGGTTTGATTTTGATAAATTCAAAATGAATATGTATAGAAACTATGTTGCTTTAAGCTTTTTCTGCGTTTTAATGGGCATTTGAATGAGCCAAGTGGAGAAAGTTTATTGGATGAGAACATATTTGATATGTATATGAGTCTTCTGCTTAATGAATGCTTCTTTATGTTATGTTCTTTCTATGATGGACTTGGGATGTACTGGATTTAGTTTGTTTTGCAGTTTTGAGTTGTGAATTAATGTTTAATGCATCTAACTTCTAGTAGTTATTGTGCTTGAAGACTTAGAATCCAGGCAATAACCATTGTTGAGTTAAGTTGTATATAGTGAATCAATATACAAGTTTTGTCTGTGTAAGACAAATGAATATATGCATATGAAGCATTAATACATTGAACAAAGAAGCTTGCAAGAAAGATTACTAAAGACAACAAGATACCTTCACTTTCTAATAGACCTCTCTCTTTCCATGCCAGAAGTTCATTTCCAATAGCAGTGCACTCTTCTGGTTTCCAACCTGATAGCGCCAACTGACGAATGCCAATAATGAGAGTGCCAAGTGGATCATTCCAAACTTATACATTCTTGAATTCTGCATTCTCCGCAAGCCAACGAACTCCTCCCACAGCTTCAATTGCATTAAGAAACCTATACATATCAATCAGCCCAAAACAAGCTAGCCATCCAAGTCCCAGCTAAATAGCATTTTATGTGTTTGGCAGAATCACTTCCTCCTATCATAATAAATTGCCAATAAAAATACCACTATAGACATGACAATTTCCATCTAAATGATGCTACATTGGTGATCTGTGGACTACAATAAACAGTAATTGTCCTCTTGAATGATGCCTAGTCTAATACAAGTGATGCATTAGCAACATACTTGTTAAATCAAGATTCTAGTCATGCTGGTTTCCATTTTATATCCATGATCTTTGAATTTTGAAGGTCAAATTCCGAACACAGGTTAGTAATGTTGGTCTTTAGAAATCTCACACTCACAGTATGCAGGTTAGGAAATTCTCTCCACTAGCTTATACAGAGTCTGGTTCTGTTTTTTTTTGTTTTGCCAGAAACCCAAGTTACTCCCAAACTTTATCCTTGCTTTGTTTTTTTCGATATCCTTGCTTTGTTTCTTTCTAGGAGATGAAAAGATTATTGAATGCATTCTAAATTGTTGGAAAAGAAACATTACAGTTAACAGAATCCAATTTTAAACTCAATAAAATACTTCGTAACCTTGTTATATAACCATTATACTTTGTGGTGTCTGTCAAGTGTAGAAGAGTTTTCCATTGATTCATCATCATAATAATTAGTATGTTAATTTTTGTGATGTTCTTCTTCGAGTTTTAATAATTAGTATGTTAATTTTTGTTGGTAAAAAAATATTATTATTCTCTGCCAGATGGAAGAGAAATGCGTAATTGTTGAAACAACTGACAAAATTGGTACTTTTGTCAAGGAAAGGGTCCCTAATTAGAACTTTTGTCTAAGCTTAAACAGGAAGGGAGTCAGTTTTTAGAAAATAAGGAATCTCTTGTTGCACTGAATAAATTGAAATTTTGTTTAAAGCACTTGAAAAATCAAAATATATTGACAAAGTAATTGGTTAATTTTGTATTGAATATATTAATATTTTTTGTTTGCATTGAATGGATGAATCTTTTTATGTTTGGCAATGTGGTGAATGAAATGTCTTTTTTAATTTCTTGATATATTTAAGTTTAGTATATTTTTTAATATTTAAACTCATAGTACAAGTTCTTAATAATAGTTATTTGACAAAATCTCAAAATAGATATTTTGTAACCACTATATTAGTCGTTCCAAAAAATATCATGTATTAATGATGCGATGTTTGCCAACATTATAAATGTGTTATTTTTTTAAAAGAAAATAAGATTTATGACGATATTTTGTGCTATTACTTATATCCATTGCAAAAGAATTACAATGTTTTTGCGACGGTATTTCTTGGTAGCAAAAAATTTGCGATGGCAATAATGCAGTCGCCAAATATTTTTTCCGACGGAAATTTAAAGTTGCATAAAAGCTATTGCAACGGCCGTGACCGTAGCTAAAAGTTTTTTCAACACCACATATGAGTCGGTAATTGTTTTTTAAGCGACGGTTCTCATAGTTGCTATAGGTCTAATTATTCGCAACGGCATTTATGCAGTCGCAATAACACATTCAGTGGTGTTTTTTGAGACAAGCATGCAACCGTCGCAAATAAATATATTTACCGTCGCAAATGTATTGCGTCGGCATTTTTCCGTCGCCAATACTTTTTGTGACCCCATTATTTGTGACCCCTTAAATTCCGTCGCTATACCATCGCTAATGCCTTTTTGTTACGAAAAATTGACTATTGCGACAGGAATGACTGGTAGCAAAAAACCACTTTTCTAGTAATGGAGAAGAATCTTTTGCAATATATATACCTTTGAGCATCCAAGATTCTTTTAAAATTTATTGTCCTTTGATGGGAGAAAAAAGAAATTTTTTGACAAAGGTCTAAATATTAGTTGACATTTAAGAATTGGTCATATTTAACTTTTTTTAAAAATAAAATTAATTCCACAACATTAATGTTTATTGAAAAGACCTAGCCTTAAACTACATATTTAGAAGATTATATTGACCAAATTCCTTCCTAAATAGGAATAAAAAATTTGGCTCCAAAATCTCTCCCAAAATCTTGTGCTGCAATCATCAAAACTCTAGCTTTGTTGTCTTTATCCTCTGTCGCTGTCATCGCCGTGATAGCCAATCAGGGCGTTGTTGTCGTCGCTGTCTAGGCGTCGTTACCATTGTCGTTGTCGTCGTCATCGCCGTTGTCGCCGTCATATCTAATACATGTATTAGTTGACACTCTACCTTATATTTTTTGTTGTTAGAGCAATATCAATACAACTGATATATATATCACTTGGCACTCTGGATTGTAATTTTTTTTATCACTACAGCGCAAAATACAATTGATAGATATATCACTTGATGGTTTGCTTTGTGTTTTTTTCTTATCCTGCATCATAAATACAACTAATACATATATTAGTTAGAAGTCTGCGATGGAGGACGGTGGCGAGGGAGGACAACACCTTGCTCTCTTAGTAAACTGTTCGCACATGAGAAAGACGGGGATGAAGCCGGCATGTGATATCTTGGTATCCCATATCGGAAAGGGAGAGGGAGTTCCTGGGTTATAAAGAAAAAATCTTGGGCCCTTATATTCAACGAGGCATTTTTTCAGGTGGTAGAGATCCTAGCAGAACTCTGCAGTTAAGCGTGCTTACGCTGGAGCAATGCAAGGATGGGTGACCCCTTGGGAAGAACAAAACCGTGAGGACTTTGTCTAAAGCAGACAATATCGTTGTCATGTGAAAGGTCGGGGTGTTACAGATGATATCAGAGCTCACTCTTCTCACTTCCGAGTGTGGGCCCCTGCCGTCTCGCGTGACATGTGGGCGGGCTACTGAGTGGGCGGGTCGATAAGGGACTGGCAGGCTACCGGAGCTAGCAGGCTACTGCACGGGGATGTGCAGCCCTAAGGGAGGTGGATTGTGATATCCTGAGCTATAAAGAAAAAGACCTTGGACCCTTACATTCAACGAGATATTTTTTCAGGTGGTAGAGACCTTAGCAGAACTTCGCAGTTAAGTGTGCTAACGCTGGAGAAATGTAAGGATGGGTGACCCCCTGAGAAGAACAAAATCGTGAGGGTTTTGCCTAAAGCGGACAATATCGTTGTCATGTGAAGGGTCGGGGTGTTACACGGTAGATGTTTGGGTGAAGGAGGTAGCGATGGGCGACAACAGTGAGATTTGGCCATTACGGTTGAGGCAAGCTCTGGCCATGGAAGTTGCAGCGAGATCTAGGCACAACGAAGGTGGCTTGTGTTAGCGGCAAGGGGCTGGCGGAGCTTCAGTTTTGTAGAGAGGGAGAGAGAGGCTGCTTCTTCATCCAAAATCATCTTAAATATGGCACAGAGAACCCAGGCTTGGACAATGTTCCATTAACCAAGGTGTCTTTGCTTGACCACTATCTAAGTTTTTTGGCCTCCTTTAGGTCAATTGGCAAGAGTCCCTCTTTTAAGTATTTTAATAGTGGTTCCACCCACACTTGGGGGCATATTTGCTTCTTATTCTCAGTTCACTTTATTTATGCTTGGTTGTGCTAAGCACTCTATGGGTATCGTTCGATCTATCCCCCTTTAGTGTTGAGGTCAACAGAGCAATGGTGTTTGCTCTTTTATTCTTATCTCGTGAGAGTGAGCTTTACATCAAATAGCTCAAAATCTTTGCTCAGTTTCTCAGTAATTTTTTTTATAAGCCTTAATCTTTTCTTCTCTTGCTTCGATTTCCCTTTGGATTTGCTTAACTAAAAGATGTGAATTGATAAAGAGCTTCACTTGTCTAGCTCCTTCCACCTTTGCTAACTTTGAACTTGCAATGAATACCTCGTATTCCACTTTGTTGTTCGCAGTCTTGAGGCCAAAGCATAAGGCATACTCTAGGTGGTCCCCCTTAGGGGAAACCAATACTAGGATGGCTACCCTGGCTGAGTTGTTATCGATTTGTTAACTCTTACGGGATAGACTATGTCCTTGTTGAACTAGTTTTTAACTGCATGCTATAGGACCTCATTGTTAGGTCTCTTTGTCTTCTCAAATTTCTCTTCGATTGTTATGAATTTAGCTATAAAGTTAGTTGCAACTTGTGCTTTAAGTGCAGCTCTTGCTCAGCACTATATGTCAAAATTTTCCATCTCGACCAACCACTGCGCCAATGAGCCAAGGCATCTCGTCTTTGCATGATCTATTTTAGACCATCACCAAGGGACTCGTCAAACCAGGCTCCTTCACCAATTTGGAAAGAATTTTGCAAAATCCCAGCTCCAATGGCCTTGTCATAATCCTCGCCACTTTAGCTTTCAGAAATTTTCATTTGAGGCGAGCTACCAATAAATTTGGGAAGCCTTCTTCTTCTTCTTCTTCTGCAGGTGTGTTCATCTTTTTTCTTTTGATTTTTCATTTTGCTGAAGGAGCATCTAACGGGTTGAAGGATTTACGTAGTATCCAACGGGTTTATTGGAGAAATTGGAAGGATTTTGTTGAGATTTGCATACGAATTTGAAGGATTTTGGTGCTATGAAATTCTTCTTCTTCTTCTTCAGTTTTTCAATCTATTCTTAATAGTTTGTTATATATATATATATAATCTAGCTGTTTTTGATAATTTTATTATATATTAAATATTAAAAAAAGATTCTAACTTTCTAAAATAGGGAGTATGGTTAGAGTTGTAAATAAAAAAGTGCCTCTCTAAAATAACTTTTAGCCATTTTAGAGAGTTATTTTGATAAATTATAGGAAGCATGGTTGGGGATGGTCTTAGCGGTTGGTCGATAAAGACCACTATTATGTTGGGCCCGAAAATAGAGTTGTAATCTCTTGGCCGACACGACTAAGGCAAATGCTAATTTCTCCATTCTTGAATATCTACCTTATATCCCTCTAAACGCTCAACTCCAATAGTAGATATGCTACTGTACTCCTGCATCTTCTCTAATTAGAGTTGTGTTGACCATTCTTTCGAGCAGAACTAGATATAAGAACATGTCTTCTTTTGGTAACATTTATGAAAGTGGGGTGGGGATGAGAGGTATTCTTTTAGTTTGGTGACAGCCTTTCCACAATCGATCGTCCATTCAAATGTCTTCTTAAGTATCTTGAAGAATGGCAAACATTAGTCGATTACTCAGAAGACAAAACAATTAAGTGTTGCCACTTATCTAGCCAACTGTTAAACATCTTTTCGTTCTCTTCGGGGATTACATTTCTAGGATGGCTTTGACTTTTTTTGGGCTGGCTTATATCCTCTATGGCTTACCAAAAAATTGAGAAACTTTTCACTTGACACGTCAAACACACTTAAGAGGATTCAACTTCATACATTCGCACCGTAGTACTTGGGATGTATCAGTTGGATAAGACAAGTGATCATCTCTCTATATGCTCTTGGTCAATATGCCATTAACATAAACTTTCATATTTCTTCCAATTTATTTTTTGAACATCCAGTTGACCAGTCGTTGATATGTGGCTCTAGCATTTCTTAGGTTGAAAATGGTATTACTTTGTAGCAGAATAACCCTCGGTCAGTGATGAATTAGATCTTTTCTTGGTTAGATAGGTGCATCATTATCGAGTTATAGCTAAAGAAAGAATCCATGAAGTTAACCAGCTTATGCTCTGAGGTTGAATCGAGAAGTTGGTTAACCCAAAGGAGGGGATAGCTATATTTTGGACAGGTTTTGTTTAGGTCTGTGAAGTCAACACACATTCTCTATGTGCCATTAGCTTTTTGGACAAATACGACGTTTGCCAACCAGTCTAGGTAATGTACCTCTTAGATGAATTAAGCTTTTATTAGCTTGCCCACTTCAGTTGCAATGACCTCATACTTTTCTTTAGCAAAGGTTATCTGCTTCTTCTTAACAAGGTTATAATGCCTTTCTATGCACATGTGATGGGTTTTGACGTTTGAGTTGTTCCCCGAAACGTCTTTGTGGGTCTAAGCGAACACATCTTGGTGCTCTTTCAAGAAATGCACTAACGCTTCTTGGAGTTCGCTCGGTACGAGTGAACCAATCAACACTTGTCCTTTGGCTCCTCGTCTGGGACTATATTCAGTAAATCCTCTATTGTTTCTACTCTCTTGACCTCATCTATCATTTCCAATGCATCAGTTGCAATGGTTTAATTTCCCATACTCTATTTTAGGAAGGTTGCATAGCATTCTTCGGTTGTGGTTTGATCTGCCTTGAGTTCTTCGACACTATGGTTAGTTGGGAACTTCATTATTAAAAAATTGTCACCATGATTGCTTTGAACTGATTCAAAATGCTTTTTCTAAGTATCACGTTGTAGGTTGAGGGGTGATCTACCACAAGAAAGGTTATTTAGTTTTTTGGCCTATCATGGACTGATGTCGATCGACAACGATAACTCAATTTCCCTTAAGGACTGAACATTCCCCATGGTGAACCCGACCAGCGGCGACCTAATGGTCGCAAAGTCGCTTATTTTAATATTAAGCTGATCAAAGTCATTGAGAAATAGTATGTTTGCCAAGCTCCCATTGTCAACCAGTATCCTTCTTACTTTGTAACTAGAAATGACCATGGCAAAAACCAACAGGTCATTGTGGGAGTGTTTTATATATATAATGTATTCCTCGCGCATCACATTTTATAAAAGTGATATCTTCCTCAATCCTTCTAGTTTCGTTTGGCTTGTCACCATCATAAACCTTTGTTGAACCTTTTGTTCTTAGTCATCTAGTATGTGCCCACTTGGATGAGTTGCTTTCGCCACCTTCGACGAAACCTCGTAAAATGACTCAGATCTCGCTTACCAAGTTTTGGTTAGAGTCTGCTTGCTGCGAATCTTATTGTTGCCTTTTTTGTCCCTCTCGATTTTGTCGATTCGCCACAAATCACTCGAGCCGACCCCATTGGATGAGGCTCTCGATTTGCGCCTTTAGGTTGAAATAGTCTGAGGTGTTGTGCCCATGATCTTTGTGGAATCAGTTGTATGTCTTGATTTCTTTGGTTTGACATAGTCTTGAGCTTTTTAGGCCACCTTAATTGGGGATTATCTCTAATTTGCAACGACACCCAATCAACTGATGTACTCAAAAGGGTGTACCTTTTAAAATGGCTCAAGGTACCTAAACTCGTTTAGGATTGGACTAGTCACTGCGATCTCCCTCTGAGTCTTTCCTTTATCTCAGTTTGTTGGACTCTACCGATCTCTTCTTATTCAAGCTTGTTTTCTGCTTAGATTCTTATCATCTGCCCTTCTTGGCATTCATGGCATCCTTGACATTCATATGCTTCTGTGCCTTTATCATTAGTTCTGCCATATTGGTTGAGGGGCCTTAGCTAAGAAAATAAAAAATTTATGGGTTGTTGTCCACCTATGAACGCTGTGAGGGCAACTTTATCTTCATTTATGTCATCCACCTGGAGAACCTCTAAGTTAAATCGCAATACGTATTCTTAAGATTTCTCCTCTAGCCTGCTTAATGTGTAGAAGGTTGGTTAAGGGTTGATGATGTTGTTGCCCGCCAATAAAGTGCCCTATGTCTCAAACAGTTGAGGAAAACCATACTCGTCCTGACCCCTTTAGAATGGTCAGAATGCCCGACACATAATCTCGTCTAGCAATTCGTATAAGTGCATGAATGCTTTATAAGTTTCTAGGTGGTTTAATGGATCTTTGGTGTCGTCAAAAGCTTCTATTTGCAGCATCTTAAACTTCGAGAGAAGAGGCTCAACCATAATAGTAGGTGAGAATGGTAGATTTGTTCTCTGTACTAGTTCATCGATGACTATGGATGCTTTTCTTTTAATCACGTCTATTACGTTTAGGAGTTGTTCTTTCATCTCCCACATCTTGGCTTCTATTTATAAAAACCTTCGTTTACTTCCATTAATTGTCTCTTTCATTCTGGTGTTGGGTGTTCCTTTCGTGGCTCACCATATGACTTTCCATCTTTCCTCTATCGTTAATTTAGGCCTCTTGGGCCCTATTTTTACGAGGACACGGTTGGTTATCCTTCTATTTAGGTTTCCCTTTCGATTTAAGTCGTTGTCACCAATCGAAACTCGATCTCTGTTACTAGGGCCCTGGTTATCGAGGATGATTGGTGCTTGTTTTTGGGTTGGGCATCCAACCTTTGGTTCATGGCTTGAGTTTGTTGGGTTAAGTCTTAAATCATCTGGGTTAGATCCCTCGATTGTTGATTCCTCAATCTTGTTGCTCGTCTTTGACCTGATTATGCTGGTAATTGTGTTTTTGATGTCATGACTCTTGTTTTAACCATTCAAATCCCATGAAATTTATGAAGAACAAGTCCTTCCCACATGGAAAATTATTAGATATTCTCGGAGTATCATGTAGGCGATACTATGTGATACTTTCATCAAATAAATGTCACAACCTATACAATGTGGGTCACTTTTTATCTCCTAACCACTCAACATAGATGAGTCATCATGTACTTACTGTAAATTTGTCGCTACCATATTGAGTGGGAGCATCACGTGGACTTGTCATATAGTACTCTAAGAGCATCGAATAATTACCCTTCCCATCGAATAATTTGTCGCTACCATATTTAGTACTCTAGGAGCATCGTAAATAATTGCACCTTTTAATGAATCAAAATAACGAGTACTAAATATATGTGTCTAATAATCATTTCAGAATTAAGAACATAAGCACTTATAATTGAAAAATCCCATTTGTAGGCTGATTTGCACTAATCGATTAAATTAAAAAAGCCAAATGCTGCAAATAAGTGTAAATCAATTAATCACACAAACAGAAAATAAAGCAACTACAATCACACACGAGACGACGATTTTTACGTAGAAACTCCAAATTGGGTAAAAAATATGAGACCACTCTGGGTTTAAAAAACTAAACACTATATCAAACACTGGCTACAAAGAAATCTTACAACTCCGACGTTGCACTCACAACCAATAGTAGTAAGCCTATCTTTGCTGAATCCACAGACACCAACTCTGTGTGCTTGACCGTCCCTGGAACTCATCATTGAACTTCAATGCTGACGAAATCCTCCACCAGACTTCAACACTTGAGGATCCTCTCAAGCGACCCCACGAACACAAACAGACAATTGAAATTTTTGATTGACTTGATGATTGGCTTGAATGTGCGAAAACTAAAGATCATTAAGTTATTGTAAACTAGCTTACGAGTATGTTGAAAATGTGGAAGGCTCTCTGGCGGCTAGGGATTATAATTGTTTCAAGGAGGCACCCAATATAAAATTCTAGTTGTCCTATTTATAGCCGCCTACCAAAAACCCTAGCAGATAGCTGCAACTTAAAGACGGTCATGCCACAAACCGCTCGATCGGTCAAGTCAAACTCGCAGTACTTTTCTTTAATTTCACTTATGTGCAGAGCCATAACAAAATAGATGTAGAAATCGAGAGCTCCTATTGACTGATCGATTGGTCTATCGAGTGGTTTGACACTGCTTGCTGTGTTTTGATATTTTTAACTTCGTTTTTTTTGCTCCGTTGCAAAATAACAACATGCTTATCATAGACCTTGTGTCAAACAGCACAGAATAAAAAATAAAAAATTTAAATGACAATTTGTTATTGATTTGTCAAATAAAAAACGAATATTGCCAAGGGTAAAATTCCTAACAATCTCTTAATTTGGCAATTCTATGACAAAATTCAACAAGTCAAATTAACCAAACATTTAACCAATGTAATAACTAAACGTACAAATGACACGATAAAAAAAACTAACACGACATATAAATAAATAATAAAATAACTAAAGCACTCCCTCAACCCAGAATTTAAAAAAACACTTAACACTCCACCCCCCCCCCCCCAAATCACTTCTATCTTCTCATTTTTGTCACGAATTAACAAATAAATACAAGAAAAACAAAATAAATATTTTTAAGTAGGGAACAAGATTAAAAAACAAGTACTAGAGCCATGCATGTTTTCATTCACTTAAAACCACAAAATCTAATTAAATTGATTACAACACACACGGAATTCAAGATATCCTATATTCATATATGAACGAACACAATCATAGTAGATTTTATATGAAATAATGTGTGCGTGACTTGAAATATCTGTAGACTCCAAGATCAAATCCTATATAGGATCTATATGACTGAGTCATATTATTTATCAAAAATTAAGGATGTTACAAAGTCAAACCTGCTTTGACCAAAGTCACTTTATAGGTTAACCCCCCCTCAACTAAAGATTGTAGATTTTTCTTTTTTTTTTCTTTTTCTATTTCATGCTTTTATTGGCGGTTTTTACACTAGTACGAACGAAAAAGTAAAATTCGCATAGATAGCTATTTTCTCAAACAAAATATATAGAAACAATAGCAGGAGGGAGTTTAAACATTCAATTCAAGTGGGTCACCACTATGTGGTCATTTTGTGAAAACATAAGAAGAATGAAAAATAAAAAAGACCCAAATTTTGAACCCAAGTTCAGAAGATCCCTGCGTCTATTTATGTTCAAGTGGTGTACAGAATAGACTCATCTCTTAAAGCGTTCTATTTACTATGAACTAAATTATCTACAAATCAAATTGGTATATAATCTTAAATACTAAATTATAGAATTTTAGCCAAATAAAATAATACATAAAAACAGTACTCAATCATTAATAAAGTCTCCTACAATTTTCTTTTTTTTTTTAATTTTTTAATTTTTATTTTAAGGACTCAAAAAAAAAAGTCGAACTAACAAAAAAAAAAAAAACAAGACTCAAAACAAACTAGAGACTACGACTAGCTAAAAAACTGTCTAGATCACTCTTTCTTACCCAAACTTTCTTGATTTTCAAAGGCACAGGTTTTGGGGTAGCAATCCAAGTTTTCCTTGATCGATGTGGCAAGTCAACTTTGGACCTATTTTGAACAACTAACCTAGTGTAGTGAGATCTAATGTATTCCTTTATACCACAGTGATGAAAAATAGGCACAATAAATTATTCCTATTCAAATGCATGCAGTTGGGACGTATATGACCAACAATACTACAATGATAACAGACTGGGATAAATTTAGCTGTTTTTACCTCACTATGTAAAATTGTAGATTTACCCGTGTGATTTTTTCACTGTCCATTGCTTTTTCCTAAAGAACCAGCTGTCGTTTTTTTTGATTTCATTCATTTGGTTGTTTCAGCTTTCACAAAATTTGGCGCATTTTTGGCTTGAGTTGGCTGGTTGACTTTTTCTTTTTCTTTGTCTTGTTTTCCTGACGAAGCACCAGTAAATCCAAATTCATACCTGTTAATCATTGCCTTCTGTGACACAAGTAGGTCATCCAAAGTCATATGCTTGCATTCAATTTCTTGAAAGCAGATTGAGTATTTAACGGATATTTTTCAAATTTAATCAATTTTAATTCAAAATCAATTTTTAACTGAACACAAGCATGTAACTCTTTTTCAAGAAATTCAATCATCGCTTGTCTAGTTTGACTTAATTCAGATAAGTCTTTTCTTTTTTTTTTTTTTTTCACATTTTGCAAAATTTTCACACAAAATTTCTCTGTCTAATTTTAATTTCACCTCCAGGTCTTGAGTTTCAGTTAGCTCTTACTTGACACTTTTAATTTTTTTTTACACAATTTAAGTTTATTGACTAATTTGACATTTCGTTTGATCTTCATGTAGCACTCCGTAAAGTTTATCATAAGTTTGCTGAAGAGTCTCACTATTTTTACCATTATTAATCTCCCTATCCTCTTTATTCCAAGAGTTACTAAAAAAATTATCATTATCAGACTTGATGGATCCTTTTTCAGAATATCCATTATTGCAAATCAATCAAAGGATCACAATTTTTTTTTTTAAAAATAACCCGCTCTGATACCAATTGAAAAATTCCATTTGTAAACTGATTTGTACTAATCGATTTAATTAAAGAAGCCAAAGGCTGCAAATAAGTCTAAATCAATCAATCACACAAGTAGAAAATAAAGTAACTACAATCACACACGAGATGAAGATTTTTATGTGAAAATTTTCAAATCTGGTAAAAATCACGAGACCACTTTGGATTTAGAAAATAAAGCATTTTATCAAACGTTAGTTACAAAGAAATCTTACAACCTCGACGTTGTACCCACAACCAATGGTAATAAGTTTATCTTTTGTCGAATCCACGTGTACTAACTCCTGTACTTGACTACCACTAGAACCCATCATCGGACTTCGATGCTGATGGAATCCTCCACTAGACTTCAACACTTGAGAATTCTTTCAAGCGACTCCACGAACACAAACAGATCGTTGAAATTTTTGATTGATTTGATGATTGGCTTGAACGTGCGAAAGCTAAAAGATCATTAAGTTGTTGTAAATTAGCTTGCGAGCATGTTGAATAACGTGGAAGGCTCTCTAGCTGCTAAGGATTATAATTGTATCAAGAAGGCACTCAATATAACATCTTAGCTATCCTATTTATAGTCGCTTGTCAAAAACCCTAGCCAATAACTACAACTTAAAGATGTTCACGCACAGATTGCTCGATCAGTTTTTTTACCGATCGATCAGTTAAGTTAAGCTTGCAATATTTTTCTTCAATTTCACTTTTGTGTAGAGCCATAGCAAAATATATGCAGAAATCGAGAGCTCCTATTGACCAATTGACGGACCGATCGATGGATCGATCGATTGGTCTATCGAGCGGTCTAACACTGCTTGCTGTATTTTAATATTTTTAGTTTTATTTTTTTACTTCGCTGCAAAATAACAGTATACCTCTCATAGATCAAGTGTCAAATATCACAGAATAAAATATAAATAATTTAAATAACAATTTGTCACATGTTTGCCAAACAAAAAAAGGAATATTGTCAAGGATAAAATTCTTAATAATAATAATCATGGAGTATAAATTATTTTATATAGTCAGTATAAAATTAATTATACTAACATGATTTTGTTCAATACACACAAAGTGTATAAAGCATAACAAGTTGGAACTATACTGTTTCCTATAATCAAGACAGATCTATTAAAATACTATGCTACAGCCCTGCTGATGGTTTGTCCAATTCCATCTAAGATTGTGAATTAATAATTTATATTCTATAAGAACAGATAATCTGATCTCCCGTGCATAAATCGAACTCTACACACTAGATTAATTACAATATAAAATAAATGACATCTATACACAATATTAAATAAATAATAAAACGTATACATTACTTATATAAATTCTCATTAAAATAAAAAATAAATTTTATTAAGATTAAAATCAAAACTAAAATTCAAAACATGATTTTTAGTATATAACTGTAATACCAAGAACTTGAAAATGTTAAAAATCATCGACATCGGTCAGTTGCTGGTCAAAATATCTTAGATGATAAACTAATACTTACCTCATGCTGGTGGAGAGATGTTCTTTATATATCGTTTTGTTGGGTGCGGGTTTTGATGTTAGTTGTGTTGAGATTGGGGTTGAGATATCTCCTTGACGTGGTTCTCGGAGTTAATGCAGCTCTACGCATATTTGAAACTTAATTTTTGCATAAATTATAAGACTGACCAAGGCACCTACCCTTGATTATTGACTAATTGACCTAGTTGCGAGTTGGGTCTGACTGTCGACATGGCCAACCTATTCAATTTACTTGGGCATCGTTTAGGCAATTTGTCGCTTTGACTCATAAGTCACTTCATCATTATTTAAGGATTCATTCATATGACATGACAGGAAAGAAAAGGAAAGAAAAAGAAAAAAAATAGTGTGTTCAGTTGAAGTAAGAAAAATTTAAAAAAATACTTTTCTTGCAGGAAATATTTTTTTATTAAACAAATCCTATAAAAAGTAACAGATTATACAGAAAAGTTGAAAATTAAATTTTCTATCAACCTTCTTGTAAACTAAATAAGTGACTGAAACTAGTTATTTTATATATATTTTTGTTTTACTTCATTTTTTTAGTGAAATAATATTTTTTCGTATGCGTTTTTCGACAATTAAACAGAGCCTAAGGCTTTGTTCATTTAACAAGAAAAAAAAAAAGAAAGAAAAAAATAACTATTTTAATTATTTTTCTGCATGTGTGTTCAGTTAATACACAAAATATATGAGTTTCAAGAAAATACTTTTCTAGCGAATAATATTTTTCATAAAATAAATCTTGTAAAAAGAATAAAATTATACATAGTGAAAAAGTTAAAAATTAAAAATTTTTATTAACTCTCTTGCAAACTAAACAAGTAACCGAAATTATGTCATATATATATATATATATTTATTTATTTTATTTTATTATTTTTGTGAATTATTTTATCGTATAATTTTTTTAATAATTGAGCATAACATAAGCTTTCATTTGGATGTAAGGATTTGAAGATGAAGTAAATGATTTAAAAGAAAAAATTAGTTACTCTTTGGATATTTTTTAAGAAGGGAAAAAAAAGTAAAAAGAGAAAAAAGTAAGAGAGAAATGATTCATTTTTAAGAGATTTTTTATCTTTTTAAAATTAAAAAAAATAAAGAAAAAGTTAAGAGATGAATATGATTATTTTTATAATGTCAATTATAGCATTTTATATCTATATTAAAAGTAATAATTTAAACTAATATTAGAAAATTATAAAAAGAAATAAGTATTAAACACCTTATTTTTTTATTAATTATTATTAAATAAATAAGAAAAAAAATAACACTATCTAATATCTATTAAATAAAAGAAGGGATAACTCCCATAATTGTTTTTTTTTTATATAACTATTTTTTTTCTTTTTTTTTTCACCTTTAATTCAGACGAAGAATAAGAGTTTTTAGACAAATAAACTTTTTTTCCTAAACATTTCATAAAAACAAATTAAACAAAATAAAAACAAAGGCCGGAGAACGCCCAACTCTCGGCATGGGAAGGTGGCGGCCAACCGATGCCGAAACAGCTAGCACATATCCAGACGAAAATAAAACAAAAACAAATCAACGGCGCACGTCAAAACCCACCGTTTAATCCAACGGCAGAGAAAGTATCCACGTCATCCCAAGGGCTTCGCCGAACCCATCTTCCTCAAATGAATCCTCTCCGCAGACCACCTCTTTCTTTGCTCTCTCAACTCTGGTTTTTTTTTTCTCTCTCTCTTTCTCCCCAAGAACTCAGATTCACTCTTCAAAGCCTGTTATACATACATCTATATCTATATATACATATATTGCTTGCTGTTCTTTTGCCTAATATCTCAATCCTCCGATTCCATTTTTTGAAAGATAAGAGAGGAGAGAGATAGAAAGTAAGATGCAATCCAATAACGGTTCTGATCCGCAACAACAAAGCCAACAGAAACAACAACAGCAGCAGCAGGCGGCGGCGGCGGCGGCGGCCCTACAGCAGCAGCAGTGGGTGGCGATGCAGTATCCGGCGGCGGCGATGGTAATGCAACACCAGATGATGCCGCCGTCGAATTATCCACCGCACTACATGCCGTTCCCCCACCCCCAATACCACCAGCAGTTTCATATTCAGCAACATCAGCAGCAGCAGCAGCAGCAACAAGGATCTAACGGCGAGAATAAAACGATCTGGGTCGGCGACCTCCATAATTGGATGGACGAGGATTACCTCCACAGCTGCTTTGCCTCCACCGGCGAGGTTTCATATCATTCTTTTTTATTGGAACTGCTGTGATTAGTATATTTATTGGATGCTGTTCTTTTAATGCTTGGTTAAATTGCGACAATAGATTTATGATTCTGGGTTCTTTATGGGTTTTTAAAGTTAGTGTGGGATGCAAAATGGAATTTTTGGTCTAGTGATTCTTTCTGAGGTTTCTGATCTGGAAGAGGTTAAAGTTTGTATTTTTTCCTTGACAACCCCTGTCTTTTTCTTCCTTAACAGAGCATAATAACGTAAAATGGTTCACTTAGCCGACCGTAATTAATTCCCTATTGATTGGGACAAAAGGCTTTGTTTGGTTTGATTTGGTTTAACGCTGATAATCGAAGCGTGATACTAGTGCGCATCAGAAATTACATTTTTGGTTGGGCATTGTTCCTTGGATCAATTATAGCTAAAATTTGAAGTGGTCGTTGTTGCCACATGCCTTCCAGTTTGGGATATTTCTTAACTTTGTATACGTTTCAAAATGTTCCTTTTTATGTGTTTTGATGCCCAGGCATCGTAGGTTATTGACTTGGACTTCTTACTATTTTGACCATTGTTTCCCCCTTTAAAAGCGTTCAGTGAGCATAACAATAAAAACACTGGCAGTGTAAATGTTGTCTTTGTGTATAAATTGCTGTTTTTGTTGCTGTATAACATAGTGGGTGGGTTTCCTATCCTAGGTTCTGAAAAAATAACTCTAAAATGGGAGTTTGCAATACGAAATAGCAATGGCTGGTACTATAGATTGTACTAATCCTTGTGATAGTGACCCTTTTAGGACTATCAGGTGTGGAACTACATGGAGATTTTAGTGTGCCAGGGCCCCCACATTTCATGTTATTTATTTATTTACTTTTTTAGCTACATTTTTTCTTATTATAGAAGTGCTTGTATTTATTCTTACTCTTCTAGATTTTACTACAATTACAGACCGTTTTCAGCTATTAATATTATTAAAACAAAGCTTTGCAACAAAATGAAGGATGTTTTTATAATGAATTCTTCCCTTTGGTAATTGAAAGGGAAATTGTTGAAGAATTTAGTGTATGGTTAATCATAGAAGAATTTAGGGATTTGAAAGAACTTCAAGTTCCATGTTGATAGTGATGGGTTTTAAATGTAGGAAAATTCAATTATGCTATGATGTGTGTTTTGTTCGTATATTCTTGAGATTGAATTTATATTAGTTTTATTTATTATGTTTTACTTTAGTGTATTTTTTTTATATTCTCTAGTTGGAATGTGATAGTTTATATCAATAGGCTAAAAAAGGGGTTAAATTCATATTGCTTCCGTAAGGTTTGGGTAACGTGCAACTTATCCCCTCACCTTTAGTAATAACCACATAATCCTCTAATGCTTGTGAACTAAAATGTACTATTACTCTATGTTAACTTATAAAAATGATTGAATTACTTCCCATATAAGAACCCTAAAATGAGTTGGGAATGGTTCTATCTTGAACAATATATGAGAGGGGAAAGAGAAATAGGGGGAATCTATATTTAATCTACAGCTCTGCATTGCTCGAATCAATACTTAATCTACCGTCAAAAGATGCCCTCCTACTGTCATTAATCATAGATTGCTGCAATGCCCTAACATTCCCAGATACAATGGGCTTCTTCTCTAAATGATCTCCACCATCATCGACCTTCCCTCTCAAAGGTGTATTAGACATCTTCCATCGGTGCTGATCAGCATCTCTTCATTGTTTTCTAGTGACAGAAACCAAATGATGTATTTATTTACTACTGGATATTGATCTGTGATAAAAAAAAACATAACTGAGAAAAAAAGGGGGGGAAATGATTGGAGAACCCATTTGGGTTTATGGAAAAAAATCGTTCAAAGTCATCAAAACCAAAACCGCATAAATAAAAAGCTCAGTTATAATGTAGGAAAGAACCAGTCTTATCATGTGTGGGTATCATAACCCATTACATATGTATTTATATATCTATACGCACACACACACATACATATATATGTATGCATAATTTGTGTTGTGCATTGCTCTCTCTCTCTCTCTCTCTCTCTCTCTCTCTTTCTCTCTATCTCTCTCTCTCTCTCTCTCTCTCTCTCTCTATCTAGTAGTCTCAAATCCGGTTCATGAATATGTCATGCCAAACTGTTTTTAATGCAGCAAATTTCTTTGACTGATTGTTTCTATGGAGTCAAGGTTTGGTCTGTGAGGTGGTTAGAGAGGAGGAAGGGTAGTGGTAGCAGGACGGAGAAACACGTGAGAGATGGAAAAAGAAATGAGAGTGGCATCTTTTCAAAAATTTAAAGCTTTTAGGACTATGAATGTCAATTTTCTTGGAGGAAAAATGGGCTTTGAATTAGGAACTCTAGTTTGACTGTTAATTTGGACGAAAAAATTGATGGTGCACTTAAGTCCACCAACCATAGGGTTTATGTGGTTATTATGAAAGCTCAAAGTAGGTAAGTCGTACAGGGGTGAAACCATAAGGGGGCAAAGTGAATTTAATCCCAAAAAAATTACTCACTTTTGGCTCTCGTAAAAATGAACTGCTGGTTTCAACCTTGAGAACTATAGTTATGGTCCCATTGGTATTCCCGGCCAAAATTGAAATTGAGATATACCACCTTTTGCCAATTATCAGTGCAGGATTCATTAATGGCAGGCATACATAAAGGTGTTAAACTTAATCACACGAAGTGGTAGCGAAGGCACACAACATATTCTGAGGTCGGGAGTGCTTATAGGATTGTTTATGTCCATTATATAGTAATATATTTCCAAAATGTCTGTAATTTTCTTGATTACTGTTTATATAATAAGTTAAAATATAAACAAACAATAAGAGATTGGTGTCAAATGGTTTTTATATAAATGAATTTCATGTTAAGTATAAAGTATTAGGAGTTAGTCTGTTATTGCTAGTCGAGGTTAGGTACAGATTCCGACATGGTTGCACTTGCATTTCCAGGGTCTGGAAATCACTATCCCTTTACACATTTTTATCTCATACTCTCTCCCAAAGTTTGTAGATTTACATTATATAATGGTTGCTGTAGATTTTCTATCTCTTTTTTGTTTTCCTTTTTCTTAAAAATTCATATATTGGAAGTTTTGTTCTAGTTGAGAACGCGATTCTAACCCGATCTTCCCCTCCCCAATCCAAATCAATTCTCATGATTGTTTGCGCTTTCCATCTTGATTGATTTGAAGGGTTTTGAAAGATGTGTCTACTTGCGGGAAGGATTTAGGGTTTTTGGTACTCTGCTTGAAGCTCGATTGGATTAAGAAGGGTAAGAGAATATCGATAGACTCGAGCTTTTGGTTTGAGCCAAATAGGTATTTATCTGCTTTACTTTTTGTTGTTTGCTCTGCTTTACTTTTTGTTGTTTGCTCTGCTTCATGGAAAAGAAAGCAAGGAAATGAAGTGGTTCTCTACTAAGTATGCTTTAAAGTAATTTCATGCTACCTTAGTCCAAAATCTATGGGAATCGAAAGGTTTTAGCCATAGAAGACGTGGCAAAAACCTTATAGATGATGAGTCTGTTATAGCATATTTTGAGTCTAATTTTGGTGAAGACAACCTATGTGCTTGTGAAATGATTTGTATTTGTGGTAATCTTGGCACTCTTAAAGCTCACGAGGCTCTTGTTGGTCGATCAAATGGCTTAGGTTTGATCTCGCCTCACTCAATCTTGAATGATGATGGAAATATAAATGGGAGTTTTTATATTGATTAGGTTGTTGTTGGTGGTGCTGTTGTACAAAAAAGATAATCTTTTTAGTTTAGATGTGAGTGATCTCCAACCTTACAACAAAGATGGTCTCACGGGGTCTCTGTCAAGCATTGCCCTAGTCCAATTGAGTATCACTACATCGGTATTAAAACAGTCGGTTGATTTTACAACCCATTTAGAGGAGGGCCGAGCAGTAGTTAATACAGAGCCGAGTAAGACGAACTCTTAGCCTGACCTTTTGAAGAATAACTCTAATTTTGATAATATTAGTGGTAATCATAGCCTGTTTAATGTTGGGTTTGAAAATAATGAGCTATAGGCCCCTTTTGGAGTTTCTAAAGATGGGCGTTTTCAATAGGATAATGCGTTAGTGGGGTTTTTTATTGATAGGGAATTATCTTTTTGTAATATTAAAAGTTGAGCGAAAAAGCTATGGAAGGAAAATCTAAATGATGTTATTATTCTTGATAATTATTTTTTTATTTTCAAGTTTAAGAGTAAAGAAACTATTGAAAAAACTCTTGAAAATGATCTATACTACTTTGGTAGCCTATTAATTATTGTTAAGAAATAGTTCTTGGGAATGCAATTATCTAAAGAAGTATTTTCTAGTGTGCCAATTTGGGTGAGGTTTTATAATGTGTCACTTGAACTTTGAACTAACATGAGCTTAAGCTATGTGGCAAATGTAATTGAAAAACTTTTGTACCTTGATGAATATAGGATATCCAAAATGAGGCTTCTTTTGCTACTGTGTGTTGAAGTTCAAGCAAATAAGAATATCTCAGAATTTTTCATGCTAAATTTGGGCTATGGAGCTTCTTATGAAGCTAAAGTGGAAGAGCCTCGAAAGCCCATAAAGTGTGATAAATGTATGATTTTTAGTCACTCCAATAATTTTTGCCTTTACAAGCCTAAGGTCATGAGTTCTACTTTGTTGCCCAAACAAGAATGAAAAGTAAAAGAAAACAAATGGATGGGCTCAAGTCAAAAGCCTAGTGAATGGGAAGAAGTCAAAAAGGAAAAAAATAAAGGTATTTGTAATGCTTCTCCAGTTTATAAGGTACCTTCCTCTTCGAATTTATTTAACGTGCTTGACATTGTGCGCTAGATGAGATAGAGTTATGTAAGAAGGTGATAAATGAAAAATGTGATGATAATATGTGCTCTCGAAGTGTGAACACGCCGGGTTCTGTTAGTGGGAAGAGTATGAATAATCTCTTGATGGATGTGGTTTGCAAAGAGGATCTTGAAAAATTAAAGGAGCATCAAGGAAACTCCTCCTTCAACGGGGAGGAGAAGTTGGTTGCCTCTTTTAAAAGTATTTCTGAACTTACCGTTCGTCGTTTATACGTTTGAAATGCCTTCAAGGACCCGTACAAATGAAAATTTCATTGACTCATGGAAGACTCCGTCGTCAAGTTGTGGGAATAAGAAGAAACTCCTGGAGAGAATTTAGGATCTTAAAGCTTGCTAGAGACAAATTAATTATTCCCTTTAATAAGCCTAAGAAATTATGCTTAAAGCTATGTAAGAAGTAGTAGGTTTTGGTTGGGTTGTTGTTTGCATTTTTTTAGCTCTTGGTCTATGAGAGTTTCTATGTTTTGTTATTTAAAATTTTTTTTTTTTGTATTTTGATGGTTGCTCTACCATCATTTTGTTGACCCCTTATTATTGTTTAGTTTTGGTTAATATACACTTAATTACCAAAAAAAAAAGTCATGATAATTTATGAATTGCGTGATGATTTTGCTCGTACTTGGTAAAGAGTCCTCCAGTATTTAAGACAGATGGAAGTGTAAAAGATGGAAGAGAGTTCAGTTCACCTACTTTTATTCGACAATTCCTTTAGTAAACCAAAAGGATACTACCTTGTCAATTCATGCGTCACATTATGCGAATAGGCACTTCTAATTTCTCAATAGCAAAGCTACATGCTGGATTTTAGGTCTAAAACTTCGACCAGAGACCCCTCCCTCCCTTATTCACTCGCTATGCAGGCGGTAGAGCTTGATAAGCCTCAGTTTCTGAGCCTACCTGTACAAGTAGCCTCACTTCTGTTCTTTTGAAGCATTTAGGAACACAAAATGAATTCCTCTGGACTGGATAGACTTCAATTTGTTTTTGTGAGGTTGGGACCATCTGTCTGAAAGTCATACAAAACAATTTTTGATGAAGCGTATAACTGGCGTAACTATAATGCTTGATAGTAATCATCAGCTTGAGTGGATGAATTTTCTCGTTTTGAACATCAATAATAAGTAGTAACTAAATATGAGTATATCCTATTATTATCAGGAGAAAGACTCTATCTAAAGAAAATAGAGTGGCATTTCTTCAATGGGCATGATGTCTGTCCATGACATTCCAGATTTATGTTCTGTATTAGCAGCTGCAAGAATATATTTGCATATTATCATCTGTTTCATCAACACATTTTTGTTTATGGGGATCAATCCAGACCACAATAGTGTTGGGTGCTTCTTGGATTTGACTGTCAACAATATCATTTTGTAATGTCATGCCTTTTTGACTGTTTCCTTTCCTTCTCTATAGTCCTCAGTTTCTTTTGTGCTTACAATGTATTTTTCCTTCTCTATAGTGTTGGTTTCTTTTGTTCAGGCACTTCCATTGCCTTGTAATGGACTGTTTACCTTGCTGTTATTATTATTTTTTTATTTTTATTTTTTTGTGATCGGTAAGTTCACCTTCCTTTTATTGATTGTGGTTTGAGTGAGGTTGTACTAATAGATGTTTTCGTGGAAAGTAATTTCCTTGGAAGATATTCCAGTTTAGATTTGATAGTTCTTGGCTTCTGTTAATTTGGTAATGGTACCATGAATTGTGGTTTCGGACACTATTAAGATACTGTTTTTGACTGATGTTTTGTGAATTTGTTGGGAACCTTGCCTGCATTATATGATCCTGATGGTGATGATGATGCATCAAATATTTGAAGCTTCTTACTCGGAATAATTTCTAATCTGGCAAGAGATCCGGATTTATTCATCAAGATCTTTTAAATATGATAAAAATGTATGTTTTGATCGTTAAAATGATATGAAACACATCTTTAAAGCATTCCAAATGTATCACTTCCCTGTGCCCATAGCTCGGGATGCAAAATGTGGATATCACTGAATGCGAGGATTATCCATGCTTTACTAACGAGGTTCAATTGATTGAAAAGGTGAAAGAAAATAAAATATTAAAGGCAGTTTGTGGTTGCATTGTAACGTTAAATGAGGTTTTGATGATTCTAACTCCCTCCTCCTTTGAATGAAATGAATTGTTGACATGATTCTATTTTTATGTGCAGTGTAAGATCCAGTTCATTTGGGAGTGTAATCACGATGTACTTCTGCAATCTATACATATTTACTGTGCTTTTTTTGCTAACATATAATGTCAGCACTTGCAGGTTGCCTCCATTAAGGTTATTCGCAATAAGCAGACTGGTTTGTCAGAGGGCTATGGATTTGTGGAATTCTTTTCCCATGCTGCAGCTGATAAAGTCCTACAAAACTATTCTGGAAAAGCAATGCCTAATACTGAACAACCTTTCCGTTTGAACTGGGCAACATTTAGCATGGGAGATAAGCGATCAAATAATGGTTCTGATCTTTCTATATTTGTAGGAGATTTAGCTTCAGATGTTACCGATAACTTGTTACATGAAACTTTTGCTAGTAAATATCCATCTGTTAAGGCTGCTAAAGTTGTCATTGATGCCAATACTGGCTGTTCAAAAGGTTATGGTTTTGTAAGATTTGGAGACGAGAATGAGAGGGCCAAGGCCATGACTGAAATGAATGGTGTATACTGTTCAAGCAGGCCTATGCGTATTGGTGCTGCAACACCCCGGAAATCATCTGCATATCAACAACAATATTCTTCTCAAGGTAACTAATAATTACTTTTGTTTTCGTTATTTTAGACATCTCTACTTCAATTTTTTCTAGAGTAACTGGTATTTCATTTTGAACAACATAAAACAAAATTTCTTGTTCTAATACGTTTTTATCCCTCCTGAAACTGTTCCAAGCTTATTCCGTTCGTTTGACATTGAATAAGTAGACAAAGACTTTTGGCGGATCGCTCAATGCATCTTTGCTAATAAACCGTTTCACTTCTTCTAAATCCTACTTGATTTCTTCTCCTATCCCGTATCTTCATCTATTAGGAGGTCAAATACAATAGCATATACCTTGACTTTTTGTTAGGATAAGGCTTTGATGGTATTAGGGGCTAGAATGTAGGTCTTTAATGGACGGTTTAGACACGTGGATCTCTAATTTTCTCTCTCCTTCCTAGGCATGCATTTTTTCCACTTTCATTGACTTAATGCATCAAATGTGTGTGTGTGTATAAAAGCATGTGTCTTAGTTTTTCTTATTACCCTGCAATTATGTTGAGCTTTTGCACTGCTCACAGTCGCATCTCACATGTGCCAACATTCGCTAACCTTTTATCTTGGTCTTCTTACCACTTGTCAATTCATTATATATTTCTGCACATGTTATTTATTTCTTAATCATGATATTCACACGTTTCGGAGTTCCAATCAAATCAAGAAAAAGAATCCTTCCTGGGGCATGGGGCACCCATAATATTACCGTTATTATTCCTCTAATAATTAATGGGTTAAACAAATGCTAAGACTGTACCAACATATGCAAAATTCCAATAGGTCTTGTTAGATGAGATGAGATTTTACTTGTGTGGGAGTTTGAATTTAGATCGAATGCTGGTGAAGTGCTTTACGGGGAACCTCAGATGATGTTATTTGAATGAGGTTATCAATTGTATCCCACGAAGAATTGGCCAAGGGAGTGATAAAGCAATATTCATACAAGCGCAGGTTGAGATGGTGCGACAGTATTTGTGTTTGGTGTGGTGGTGGCTTTGGTGGTAAATTGGTAATGATGTTTTGGAGGAGGTGGAGGCAATGATAGATGTCAATAGAGGCATTCGTGGTGGTTGTATGGTGGATGTTGTGCCAATGGTGTGGGAAGCAGGAGTTGTCTATTGTAAATCCGCATGAAAAGTTTGATAAAGTGCTATTATAGAGAAGGTGTTGATAACGCTATCCTGTTGTGGATGTACAGGGAATAACTTTATTAATGAAGATGTTTGTTGGTGAAGGAATCTTGGCAGAAATAGGGTTCCGGTAGTATTATTGTGTTCTGGTTTTGGCAGAAGAAGGATTCTGTTGAGATTCGTATGGTGATGGTAGCAGGATTATTGTCATTAGCAAGATTCTCATTTCTTTAACTTGTGGAATTGCAATAGCATATCCACGTAGGCACATGATATTAGGCTAATAATCTGGCCTATCAACTCTGCTAAATATTTTGCTTGTATTAGTTGGACACATTTGTTCTTTGGCATGCACATTCCTGAAATAGCTGCGATCCCCCATCCCC
>JAOTRH010449286.1:0-30926 GCA_034768845.1 Heliamphora exappendiculata | reverse complement strand
GAAAGCAATAATTCTGCACCTTTAAAGGTGCTAAGCACAATTTATGTAAAGTTATTTATAACAATTTTTTTGTGAATAATTATCATATTCCTGTCATTGTCGATTCATACATATGCTCTTTCATTTCATAAAGTAATTCAAAAGCATAAAATATTAAATAATGTGCAATAGAATAAAAGATATGAGCTACAAAAAAAATATTATAACTTTCTAATCCCATCTTGTGGAGAACATAAAATAATTGATTTTAATTTTACTAAATTTTGATAAAACACAAAAGATGAATAAAAAAATATTTTATTGCTGAAAAACTTATATTTGATCAACTTAATTACAAGTTCCATTAGTTACCTTGCAAATAAAATGTGAAATGCCTAATGTATAAATTTTATTATATATGTTGTAATTAATTTTTATTCTTAAATTGAATTTTGTTAAATTATGACAAAATAACATACTTTGTCTATTTAAATTTTTTTGAATTTAACTTAATATTTTTTAGAAGCTTTATATTAAATCACGCTTAGGTTAGGTCCAGAATTCTCAGGGTCTGTTTGATTAAAAAGAAGATAAAATAAAAAAATAAAAAAAATAGAAAATAAAGTGAAAAACTGAACGAACAAATTATTTTGTGCATTGGTTTCATCAGGATACAAATTCTGCAAAAAAATAATTAAAAAAACTTTAAATTTGTAATTTGATAAGCATGAAAGTTGTAAGAAAATTATTATATTTATTTAAATTGCCTTTATATATTTAAAACAAAAAAAATGGAGAATTTTGAAAATTAAGATAATTAGTTCTTATTTTCACAAAAAAATAAATTTTTCTTACATATTTTGTGAAAAACCAAAAGTTAAGTTTGTAAGCTTAAGATAGTTATACAAAAAAATTTACTTTCCATCAAGTTTTAGGACATTCTGGCTAATTAGAGTAAGCATAATTTAAAAAAAAAAACATTTTTCATTATTATTTATCAATCAAACGGACCCAAAATCTTTCCCGTCTATTAACTGATTGTGAAAAGGTTAGAAATTGTCGCTGATGCCTGGAACATTATGGAATTTTGTCTCATTCAATCGCACGGATGATATTATGACTCCCTACAAATTTAGGGCCCAACTCATTTTCAATCTTTTGTTGAATTTAGATATAATAATTTCTCTCATCTTACTCTGCTTCCATATATTTATGTCCTGATTATTATAAATTTTTTTCATTTCTGATAACATGTGAGGTGAAAATATTATTTGCTTTTTCCACCTTGAATTTTTTCACCCCGTCCCTCCAATTACATAAAATGAATACATTTATATGTATAAAAATACATATATATAATTTATTTTTAAAAATCTAAGAAAAATAAACCATTAAAATACTATTTTCATCTTTTTTCTTCTTTTTTTTTGTATTTTAAATTTTAAATCATTCGGAAATTATTATTCTTAATTATTATATTATCTTTAACTCTCATTAATATTACTTCTTTAATATTAATAAATTATCCACAATATATTCCCATCATCATCCCGTTCTTTCGTCTTTCTCGTTTTCTCTCCTCGTCTCCATCTTAATAAAAGCAAGAAGAGGGACTAGAAACCACATCTCCGCCCCACCCCATCTCCACATCTTTTTAAATTTTTTCTCCTTGTCTATGCCCCCGATAAAAGCGAGAACATGAATAGGACAATACATTCCCGCCCTCACATCCCTGCTCCATTGCCATTCCTAGATAAACTGGACTAGTTCAGTTTGGCAAATTCTAAGCTCAAAATAAACTTACTTTGATGATGGAGTCGTATATTTTATTATTTTTATTGTATAAATTTGTGCACGTTGTAAACTGGATGGTACAACTAGAACCAATTTGATTAGCTCAAATACAGTGACCCCGAACAGAGTATAAATCAAACTCCCAATTGTCGAACTCACTGGAGGCTGCTGGTGTTGTTACCAAACTCCTACGAGACAAAGAACACCATTAGTACTTTCCAGTCTGTTTTGATCGAGAAGCACTCTGACGTTCAAGTTAGATTTCTTCTCTAGAAAGCTTCTAATCAAGAACTAGGTTCGAAGTGCGTACCTCGTGGTATGGGGTGCCTCCCTTTATATAGGGGTCAAAATCAAAGGAGGTTGAATCATCTTAAAGCTCTGCCTCTTATCCATTATCTCTTTTCTATTAGAGATTTTGCCTTATTCTAGAGCAATTCCTATTGCTTTAGGATGCTAAGACTCTACATTCCCGTACTGCTTGTCTCTGGAATGGAATCCACTTGAGTTAACCTTCTGTTTAGGGCCCATTTGGGCTTGGAGTATTGTGGGTTGCCCCTTTCTAGGGAGGCCCGAACTCGCTATGGGCTAAACAATTAGTGGACCGGCCTCTTGATGCAACTTTAATACTGCTTGCTTTGGGCTGGGCTTCGAGCCCATAAATTTGTCCGCCCTCAACTGCCCCAAACTTTAGCTATCTCTTAGCCGAACTGGCTAGTGGAGAGTCAGAGCTTTTTTTCTTTTCTGTTTGTTCGGCGGGCATCTTCTCCAGAGCTAAATTTCCTCGGGAATGTGTTCGAACTTGTGTTCGGAGTAGACATTACAAAGGTATTTTCTTGTTATGAGGTTTTCATTCAGTGCATTGGGTGGTAGTTCGGGTGTTTAGGCTCCTTGGTATCCCATCATGAATGACAGCCCATTCTTGAGCCCCATTTTTAGTTGACGTGGTGTGTTGCTGTTGGCGCGTGTTGAGGCACGCATCATTTCAGGAATCGATGCGCGCCTTAAAAACCCATTTAAAAAGGATGATCTGGTGTGTTTTTATACCCATCTTTTCAAATTTGACAGGTATAAAAACCCGTTTGAGATGCAATTTTCTTCCTTTTCTCTATTTCTGACCTTCAAAGTTTCTCTATCAAGTACTCTTGTGCGATTTTCGGTGAAGAAACTTGATTTTTGGTGAAGAAAACCCAGATTCTGGCAAAAGTTTAAACCATTTCCAGGACCGTTTCCAGGTAAACTTCTCGTTTTTTCTATCATATTCTTCGCCTTGAGGCAGGTTTGCTCGCTTTTACCTTGAATTCATTTTCCTCTATCATTCCTTCTCTTTTTTCTTTCGAATGGGCAAACTCTGAAAGTTGGTATCAACACCGGAGGCGATGAGCACTTTTCGGTGCCGATCCAATGTCCCAGACGACGTTGGAATTACTCTGGCTAGTCTGGATGACTCTCGTGAGGGAAATTGAGAAAATTTCTCCTTCCACTAGTAGTCATAGTGGAGGGGGAGTTCGGTTCCCTATTAACCCTCTCCTCCGAAGAGTTTTTTGGCATTACCGAGTAAGCCCAATGCAGGTCTCTTCCAACGTCTTCAAAGTGGTTATAGATATTGTAGAACTAAACTAAAAGGGCAGCCGAGAAGTTAGTCATCGAACTACCGAAATCTACTAAAGATATTGATGATGACTTCCTTTACATTACAGGAAACTTCGAGTTCAGCCTTGGGGAGGAACAAGACATTTTCACCATCCCACGAAAAGACGGACTAGGGCCTGGTAGCTTCCTCCACTATCTGTTTGTTATTATGTTCTCCTTAGTTTTTATGTTGCGGCTTAACATTTTTCTTCTTTTGGTGCAGGTGAGATTGCAAATAACCAAGCTCGAGAGCCTCTCACTAGTTTCATCTCGAAGACTTGAAAAAGGTCTGGGAGTACAAAGGTCTCCTTGAACAAAGAGGTCTTAGAAGAGCTGCCTGCATTCTACTCAAGTACATCCCGACTTATCAGAGCTTTATAAGACCGAACACTTCCGGTGTTCAGGTTGTTGCAGCTGCCTCAGCAGAAGTTTCCGCGCTAGAGGCTAGCGTTATTCCCTTCACCAGGGCAGAGAGGCAGGTGACAATCGCATAGCCTTCCTTTGTAGATGACGAGCCCGGTCCTTCATCACCGGGGTATACCATTTCTATCTCCTCCGCTTCTTCATCAACAAACTCATCCAACCTTGCCTGTATCGAGAAAATGGCGAAGAGGAAGGTTCCCACAGCGGACCATTCAGAGCTCCTCACACTTGGTGGCCCCAAAAAGGCCGCTGTGGCTGAGGCTGACAAAGGAGGAGGTGGAGACAACGCTGAGCAGACTAGAGGCGCTGCTGAAGAGGTGGGTGTTGGCCTAACTAGGTTTCAACATGTTTTGATCATAACAAACCAAAACTTCTAATTGTGCAAATTGAGTGTGTTCACGGGAATTCAATATCACAAGCACAATTAAGAATGCAAAATAGAAGCCATGAAGCATGAAGATCATATTCAAACGGCTAAAGATCCATTGAGTAAGAGAAAAACCAAGATAAGAAAATGACTTAAAGGACTCGAAGAATTTCATCAAGTGTATTGAGTCTAGGACCTATGTAAGTTCACAAACATTAGCTATATATGTAAAAGCTCATAGGAGACCTTAGATGGACCATAGATTTTTTAAAACTTCATAAAAATCACTTAACAAATATATGAGGGGCTTAAAATATCAACAAAGTTACCAAAACATGTTTTAAACTCAAAAGTACTGAACTGTTGAATTTTAGTCGACTGAGGTATTAGTCCAGTCGACTGAAGCTGGATTGCCAAACCAAAAATTAAAGTTAAAATAGTTAAATCGACCGAACCCACCAGTCTAGTCGACTGAATGGTGTTAAGGCAATCCAGTCAAGTGAATGCTTTAATCCAGTCGACTGAGTCGATAAAATTTTTGAATTTGAGCTGCAACGGCTAGTTTAAAGATTCCTTATTTAGCCCAATGATTAGTACAAATTTTTTGCCTATAAATACCACCCTTAAGCCCTAAAAATTACAGAGACAAGCTCCCATTCCTACTCTCTCATATACATCAAGTTTGTGCTTCAAATTCTTCATTTTTATGAATTATTTGTAAGAGAAAACCGTAAAAATTCTCTATTGAGCTTTTTACTTGTATATCATTTGGAGTGAACATTAGTATACTTCATTTGTATTCATTTGCTCGCTGAAGGAGCTAATTCATTGTATAATCCTATTTGAATTCCTTGTATTCTTGTTGTAACTTGAAAATGTGATTTTCAAGAGAGGCCACTCCGCCTATTGAAGGAGAGAGGGAACTCCGCTTATAAGGAGGAATTTGAGAAGGGGATTTCTCAAGAGAGGCTGCTCCGCCTACTAAATGAGTGTGTACTTGAGAAGGGAACATTCTCAAGAGAGGCTACTCTGCCTATTTGAAGGAGAGAGGCTGCTCCGCCTACTAAAGAAGTATTTAGTGGAATCCTCACAGCGGTGTGCTTGAGACAAGGACGTAGGCCGTAGTGCCGAATCTTGTAAATCTTGGTGTTGTATCTCTCTGACTCTATCTCTTTAATTATGCACTTTAAATTCTATATCTACTTGAATTTATTTGTTAAAGAATACTTGTAGACATTTGGGATTGCATGTTTAATTGGGTCAATATTGGCATAAATTTTTAAATACCCAATTCACCTCCCTCTTAGGATTACACCTACACTATCAGTGGGCACTCTAGTGGAAACCACCGAAGATTTCCTTACGGCCCCTTGAGGACTTTGCCTTTATTTCTTTTTAACTATATCTGTACTGCCCCTAAGGGCTTTTAACTTGTAGCTTTAGGGGTTCCAGCCCCCTTTATCTAATGAAAGAATCATTTTCTCTTCTCACATTACTTTGCGTGCCTTTATTAGCTTTTGAGGTTTTTAAACTTTAAGTCATTTTTAGACTAAGTATAGAGTTTCAACTTCCACACTGAAAGCTAATTTAGTTCAGATAGTGTTCGAACTTAGTCTCTTAGGCTATTTCTTTCCCAGTATAGGATTAACTTCCATACTAGGAGCTCAATTAGTTCAGATAGTCTTCAAACTTAGCCTCTTAGGTTTTTTCTTCCCAAGAATAGGATTAACTTCCATACTATGGGCTAATTTAGTTTGGATAGTTTTCGAACTTAGCCTCTTAGGTTAATTCTTCGTAAGTATGGGATTAACTTCCATATTAGGAGCTTCATAAGTTCGGATAGTCTTCGAACTTAGTCTTTTTAGGCAGATTCTTCCCAAGTATAGGATTAACTTCCATACTGGGGCTTGTTTAGTTCGGATAGTCTTCGAACTTAGCCTTTTTAGGCTTATTCTTTCCAAGTATGGGATTAACTTCTATACTATGGGCTAATGCTGTTCGGATAGACTTCGAACTGTTCAGATTAACTTCGAACTTATTGATTGGAGGATGTATACTGCACTCGAGGTGCCCCCAAATTTTTATCAGGGAGTTCATTTGGTAAAAACTTTGAAAGAAGAGTAATTAAAAAGAAAAAACTCTTATCGAACAATGGCGTTTTATTGTAAAAATAAAAAATTATAGAAAACTAAGAGATTAAAAATAAAATTTACGAAGGTTGTTTGCATTCCACGCCTAAGGACAGCCCTGCCATTCATATCTTCTAAATTGTATGCTCTAGTGCCAGCCTTAAGAGATGACCCTGTATGGTCCTTCCCAGTTCGGGCCGAGCTTTCCATGAACTGGGTCTTTTATATGACCGAGAACTTTTCTCAAGACTAGATCTCTTTTCACCGAACTCACAAAGTCTGGCCCTTTTGTTATATCATTTGGCAAGTGTTTACTAGTAGGCTGCCATTACTCTTCGTTCTTCAGCTAGGTCTAAGTCCATGGCCAAGGCCCTTGCATTTATTTCGGGAGTGCTGACTTCTATTTGAATTGTTGGCAATATGACTTCTAAGGGTGTAACTGCTTCTACCCCATAGGCTAGAGAAAAGGGAGTTTCACCTGTAGGCCTTTTTGGAGTTGTTCAGTACATCCATAAGACTAAGGGGAGTTCTTCGACCCATCTTCATTTGGCAGTGCCCAATCTTTTCTTGAATCCATTAATGATGGTCTTGTTTATGGCTTCTGCCTGCACATTACTCTGTGGGTATGCCGGGATAGAAAAGTAATTCTTGATGCCTAAGCCTGAACAGAAATTCCTAAATACCGAACTGTCGAACTAGGTCCTGTTGTCAAAATGATTGCTCGGGGAATGCCAAACCAAGTAACAATATTCTGCTATGTAAACTTTTTGACGTCGACATCTCTGATATTGGTCAAGGGTTCAGCCTCCACCCATTTTGTAAAGTAGTTCGTAGCTGTAAGTAAGTATTTTTTATTACTTGTGGCTCTTGGAAAGGGACCCACATATCATACTCCCACTGAGCAAATGGACAAGGGCTAGTCAATGGTGAAAGGTCGTTAGCTGGGACATGTATATTCGGACTGAACCTTTGACACTTCTCACATTTCTATACGTACGGCTCTGCCTCTTTCTGCATATAAGGCCACCAATAGCTCTGAGAAATTGCTCGATGGGCCAGGGAACTCCCACTTATGTGGCTGCCACAGATCCCTTCATGTATGTCGAAAAGAAGATCCTGAACTTTGTTCGGGTGCACACAAAATAGGTAGGGTCCTGTGAAATATTTTTTGTAAAGGTCCCTCAAACTAGAGATCCAAGATCAAGTTGTCTTTCTCCTTATCATTCGAGCTTCCTTTTGATTGGATGGAAGCTCGTTCTTGATCAGGTAATCTCTTATGAGATCCATCCAACTTGAACCTATCTCCGAACAGCAAACCTGCTTCTCTTCGAGGGTAACGGTGCTTGGCTGTTGAAGAAATTATACAAAGATCACCCTTCTTTCCGAAAAACTTACAGTTGACGCAAGGCATGCCAAGGAATCTACATGGTTGTTCTCTTTGGACGAGAGCTGGATGATCTCGTAGTGTGAGATGTCCTTGGCTAGTTGTTGCGCAAGTCAAATGTATGCCTGCATTCTGTCATCTCTGACTACTATTCTCCCTTGAACTGATTTACAACCAGTTGTGAATCACAAAAGATCTTGACTCTAGGCCTTCAACTCCTTGACATCCCGAAGTCCGACTAAAAGGGCTTCGTATTCAACTTCGTTGTTTGTGGTTTGAAAATCAAGACGAACTACCCTCTCTATGAGGACTCCATCAGAGCTATGGAGCACAATTCCTGCCCTAGCACCTTTGTTGCATGATGAACCATCTACATATACTCCCCATGCTGTCTCTAAATATCTGTCTTCTTGAGCTACTTGCTCGGTGACTTACCTCCTAACATCAGCTGAACATTCTTCTTGGCTAAATTCAACAATGAAGTTGGCTAAAACCTGGACCTTTATGGCTGTCCTTGGGTAGAATGTGATATCATGCTCCCCAAGTTCTAAAGCCTATCTTGTAACCCTTCTTGAGAAATTTTCTTTTCAAAGCAATGCCTAGAGAGGGTATTCGGCGATTATCTTGATCAGATAAGCTCTGAAATAGTGGATCAGCTTTCGTAAAGCGATAATAAGAGCCAAGGCCAGATTTTCCAATGGGAAATATCTTATTTTTATATCAAGAAGTACCTTACTCATATACTAGATTGACCTTTGTACTTTGTCCTCCACCTTCAAAAGAATAGCACTAACAGCTTGGGTTGATACTGCGAGGTATAAAAATAATATTTCGGCACTGTCAGTAATGGTGGGAAAGAGAGATAGTGTTTTAGCTCAATAAGGGATTTCTCACTTTCTTCATTCCAAACGAACTGGTTTGCCCTCTTCATTACCTTGAATAATGGATAGCACCGATCAGATGCTCGGCTTATGAACCGATTGAGTGCCGCAGCCATCTTAGTCAACTTCTGGACCTCTTTCAGATTCTGTGGGCTCTTCAGGTTTTAAATGGCAGAGATTTGTTTAAGGTTTACCTCTATTCCCCTATGAGTCAGTAAGAAGTCTAAGAACTTCTCAAAGCATACTCCAAAGGCACACTTAGAAGCGTTGAGCCTAAGTCTATAAGCTTTGAGGATTTCAAAGGTCATCCTCAAGTTATCCAGGTGTTTGCTTGGATGCTTGGTCTTTACTACCATGTTGTTGATGTAAACCTCCATGGTTTTGTCGATTAATTCCCTGAACATCTTAGTGGCAAGCCTTTAGTAAGTAGCTCCTACATTTTTGAGTCCGAACGGCATTAGTCGATTGCAATATATACCCCGATGAGTAATGAAGGCTGTCTTTTCTACGTTTGGGGCGTACATGGCTATCTGGTTGTAGTCCCTATATGCATCTAAGAAACTCATTCTCTTATACCTTACTGTTGAGTCGACGAGTAGGCCTATTCGGGGCAAAAAGAATTAGTCCTTGGGGTAGACTTTGTTTAGGTCGGTGAAGTCAACACATACTCGCCATTTTTCGTCCTTCTTCTTAACCACTACTGTGTTTGCCAACCAGGTAGAATAATGGATTTCTTTGATTGCTTCTGCTTCTTTTAGTCATTGAACCTCTTCTTCTACTGCTTCTGTATGATGCAGGGAAGATTTCTTGGGCTTCTGCATTATTGGCTTCCTTTGGGGATCCACGTTTAATCGATGACTGATTACTCTAGGATCTATTCCTAGCATCTCGTAGGGCGTCAATGCAAAAACTTCTTTATTTTCTTTTAAGAATTCCATCAGTCTGGCTTCTTCTTGTTCGATCATACTTATGCCGAGTAAGAAGTACAGATTTGGATCTTCTTAGGAGATACTAACTTTCTTCAAATCTTCAACTATCTTTTCTTTGGCTGTAGTCATAGATTGTTGGACCATCATCTATCTCTATGGTTTTCACCTTAGGGTACTGCTCTTTGTTCTTTATTGTGGCTAGAAAGCATTGCCTTGCTATGTGCTGATCTCCCTTGATCTCAACTACTTTCTTACCCATCTGAAACTTGAGGGACTAGTGATAGGTTAAGGGGACTGCTCTCAAGCTATGTATCCATGTCCTGTCTATAATAGCATTATAAGTAGAAGGTTGTTTGACAACTATGAATTCATTATTTACCATTGCAGGCCCTACCTTTACGGGCACAATTATCCTTCCTACTAGCCACACCAGATACATGTCAATGCTGATCAATAGAGTCATACACCTCTTCAGTGCTGAGTCTTTTAGCCCCAGCTTTTGAAATAAGTTGTAATACATGATGTCAACTGAACTCCCCTGGTCTACCAATACTCACATTACATTGTAGTTGGCAATGCGTAAAGTCAATACCAAGGCGCCATTGTGGGGTAGCTGTATTACCGTGAGGTTTTCGTCTGAGAAGTTAAACCCTTGGGTCTGGTTTTGGCTGGAGTTCTCCTCTATTCTTCGACGTTTTCCCTCATCCATTTCATTGTGTGGGCCAGAGTGTAGGCTTGATGCCGAACAACTGCTCGGGTAATTGGCTCAGTAGTGCCATGAATTATTTTACCACCCCGAGAGGAGCATCTCTTTGTTCAGGCCTTTGGTCTTGTACCTGTGTCCTTTCTTCCTGAGCAGTTTTCTCGGTGTCAATAAACTCCAAGAGATGCCCTTCCTGGACCAAATCTTCCAAGTGTTTTTTGAACATTCGGCATTCCCTAGTTAAGTGGTCGTGATCTCGGTGATAGTGACACTTTCGCTTCTGATCTCATCTGTTCGGATCCCTGATCAACTTTAGCGGCCAGTGAAAATAGGGCTTATCTTTAATCTGGTCCAGGAGTTTGTGTAAAAGTTCTTTGAATACTATTTGCAGGACTTAGTAGGCTGTTGACTCCTTTTTTTCTTGGGACTCCTTCCCGGATCTCTAGTTTTTTCATCCTTTATCTTGCCTCTCGAGCTGTTTGACTGATGCGACACTCTGTTCGACTTGGCTTATATCTTCCTCAACCTTTACATGTTACTCGATTTTCACCATTAATTCAGACCTAGTGGATACGGTCTTCTTGGTAAGGGAATGTCTCAAACGGATTTGTAGGGCAACCTTATTTGAAGGATGCCACAGCTAGCTGTTCGTTGCAATCTTCCATCTCATTGTAGGCTTCCCAATAACGCCGAGCATATTTTCGAATTGTTTTGGCTTTATTCTTCTGTAGGGCAAGCAGCGTGTCAAAGCTCTTCGGCTGTCTGCTATTGGTCATGAACCGAGCAGCAAAAGATTCAGTCAGTTGCTACCAATTAACTATGGAACAGGGTGGCATCTTATGGAACCAACTGAGGGTTGTTTCTCCTAAACTGAATGGGAACATACGACACAAGAGTGCATCATTCCCGCTCCACACTGCCATTTCTTATCTATATTGCCGAACATAGCTTACTGGATATGTTTTCCCATCATACATCCCAAACTTTAGCGGAGAAAAACATGGTGGATCTGCATTCTCAATGATTTCGGCTAATGGTGATATCGATATTTGCTCAAGGGATTTTCGTGCTACGTCCCGTGCTACGTCTTGGTTTGGGTCCAGTTCGGCCCGAACTACCCTTTGAGAGCTTGGTTGAGTTGATTTAGCTCTAATGGTATCAGTTCGCCTCGAACTCTTTAGGCTCTCCTCGGGTGCCTTATGCCTCTACCTCTAAGGGCGACTCAGGCTATAGGACTCTAGGCTTTGTTTGATATCTTATAGTTCGGGACTTTCACTTTATCTTATGCGTGGATCCCTTTGAGTTTTCTACCTTTGGATCATTCACCTGAGTTCATCGATTTCTCTGTCACGGTGTTTCATTTTTTTCTCGAGATTGTTGATGATCCTATCTCGCCTAGCGAACCTCTCCTCTAATCTCCCTCTTTCTCTTGAAGAATGAGGGGAAGGGCATTCTCCTCTAGAACTGGTAGTAGAGTAACGTAATCGCCTCCCATTATGTGAGACGTCGTCCCTCTGCCTTTGAGTCTCTGACGGGATCTTGGGGACGCTTGGTCGCTCAGGGATTACTAGTATGGATCTTTGAGGGATGCCTTTCTGCCTTTCTGCATAGCTTCCAGTGAACCCAGTAAGAGTCTGACTCATGGTTCTGCTGGTTCAAGATCATCGTTCCCACAGACGGCGCTAAATTGTGCGATTTATAAACTGGATGGCACAACCAGAACCAATTCGATTGGTTCAAATACGGTGACCTCGAACAGAGTATGAACCGAACTCTCAATTGTCGAACTCACTAGAGGCTGTTGGTGCTGTTGCTGAACTCCTACAAAATAAAGAACGCCGTTAGTGCTTTCCAGCCTAGTTTGATCAGAAAGCACTCTGGCGTTCAAGTTAGATTTCTTTTTTAGAAGGTTTCTAATCAAGAATTGGGTTTAAAGTGCGTACTTCAGGGTATGGGGTGCCTCCCTTTATATAGAAGTCAAAACCAAAGGAGGTTGAGTCCTCTTAGGACTCCACCTCTTATCCTTTATCCCTTTTTCTATTAGAGATTTTGCCTTATCATAGAGCAATTTCTATTGCTTTAAGATGCTAGGACTCTACATTCTCGAACTACCTGTCTCTAGAATGGAATCCACTTGAGTTAACCTTCTGTCTAGGGCTGATTTGGGATTGGAGTATTATGGGCTGCCCCTTTCTGGGGTGGCCCGAACTCGCTATGGGCCGAACAATTTAGTGGGCCTACCTCTTAATGCAACTTTGATTCTACTTGCTTTGGGCTTGGCTTTGTATGACTCGAATTTAGGAATTTTAAAAAATAGTCAAAAATATGATAATTCAAATATATTTGAAAAACCTTTTAATACCTTAAAAACCAAATTTTAAAAACTCATATTTATTGAAAATAGAGTCGCCACTTAGTTTTTGAGAAAAACTAATAAAAACAAAAATGGCTTTCTGATCTTGGAAGCGTTAACCAGAGAAAGAGGGTTTGGAGGCTAAGATACGAATCGAGAAAGGTGTTAGGCACCCCGTTCGCCCAACCGTAAGGTTGGTCTCTACTAATCATCCTTGGTTCTTTAATATGATTTCTCAAATGCATGCAAATAAAAAAAATAGAGACAAAGAGAGAACATCTAAAATTAAATATGAAAAATACATAAAATATGTACATTGCACTCCAAAACGTATAAATGTCAAAGAAAAAATCCTAAATCCTATGGCATGTAATTTCTATTTAAAGGATACATGAAATATACCCACATGTAATATTATTTAAGCAATCTTAAATTAACATGATTTTGTAAAAATGATAAAATGCTAAAGTTGTTAAAATTATCTAAACACGGATTGCAAGCAAAAATAAGCTAAAGGCATGGTTTTAAAGAAAATGACCAGAATATGTATGATACCAAAGCAAACTAGATAGAGAATAAATTAGATAAAAAATAAACTAAATTAGGTAAAAAAATAAACTAAGTAGAATTGAAAAATGCATACAACGAAAATTATTAAAAGAAAATTTGCTAACATGAGAAAAAAAAAGTTTCATACCTAAAGAGAAATTAAGGTTCCAAAAGAAAAGAAAAAGATTTGACAAAATAAGAATGGTAGAAGATGCTATTAAGAAGAAAATTCAATCATTTTTCTAAAAGATAAAAATAAGAAGAATAAAAAGAACATCAAAAGATATTTTTATGACTTTGTGCTTTTTGTAGTTAATAGAAGAAAAGAAAAATATTATAGAAGAAAAGTTAAACTAACAAAGAAAAATTTTAAAATAAAAAGAAGGTTTAGTTATTTAACATTTTATCTTCTAAAAGAAAAAAAAGATAAAATAAAAAGAGAAGTGTTAAGCAAAAAAGAAAATAAAATGAAATATTAAACTAATGTTATAAGAAAACAAAAGAAAATGAACTAGAACATTATTAAAGAAAAATTAGACTAATTAAGGGAGAAGAAAATAAAATAAAAGTTGAAAAATTAAACTAATACTAGAAAAATAAATTAAAACAACTAAGGAATGAAAATAAAATTACCACATTAAAAGGAAAATAAAATAAAATATACTAATAAAAGAAATTGAATAAATACTAAAAAGACAAAAGAATTAATTACAACTATCCAATTTATATGTGAAATGTAGTATTAATTATTATATTCACATAAATATAAGTGTATTACTAAAACAATTAACAACATTATTAAGTTGTAATTGCTAAAATATGTTAGCACCCATTTAATGAATTAATTAAAGATAATGTGCTTAGTGTGAGTGTGTGAATGCGTGAAAAATAATAATTAAAGAAGTAAAGAAAGCAACTGAATTACGCAAAGTAAACAAGAGTAATTATATAAATAGAAGAAATATGCAAATTGAAATTAAATTTTAACCCGGTGACCCCAAAAGAGAGAAGTTGGAGTTAAGAAAATCGGGGATCCAAATGAGGTACTTGAATCGTGGAATCCTCAAATTAGAGAATGTGCTTTAATCCTCGGATGGTGATCCCAAGCTAGGGCTCCAAATGTAGGTATCGGAGGTTTAGAATTCGATATTTCGGCAGGGTTTCGGCGTCGCGGCTCGAAATTGCTCGGTGTCTCGGCAGAGTTTCACTCACTAACCTCACACTCAAATTCTTCTACTCTGAAAAACGTACTAGATGTACGGTATTTATAGAGTTTATCAGCTAATGAAATGTTGTCACGTTTTAGGGATACGTCAGGCCATTTGGAGTTGGCGGTCACCATAATGCATACTGGTGGTCGCAATGTTTTTGAAAGGTTTCATAAAGTTCTATGGCAGTTGCCATGATTGTAGTTGGCGGTCACCATGATTGGAGGTGGCGATCGCCACTTTTGGCTAGGGTTTCTACAAAATTCTATAGCGGGCGCTATGATGAAAGTTAGTGGTCGCCTTACTTGGGCAGCAAGTTTTGATAGTTCGATAAAATTTTATTAGTTTGAAGGTTTCGGGTTCAAATACCGAGCTTGTATCACTTCCCGAGAATCGTACTAAGATACAATTTCACCTGTTTTCATCATCAAATTCGTCTAAGAATGGACGGGGTCAAATTGGGGTACCTACAGGCTTCGAGCCCATAAATTTGTCCGTCCTCAAAATTATATATATACAAAATTATATTGATCAGATATCGTTGAATATCTGAATAAATTATATTTATGTTAAAAAAAATTAAAGAAAAAGCTCAGATACTATTCATTTTTAAACACTGTGATTTATTCAAATATTAAACGATAATTAATTAATTTAATTTTTTATATTAATTATTTGTGAACAAAAATAATAAATAACTTATTTAAATAATTAGAGTGTTAATTTTGGGCCCGATTGGATGGATTGGACCGATCGGAGAGCATCCAACGACGAGAAAGAAAACCCGTCCAAAAATTTAATATTGGTACATATTAGTTGGTGGGTGGGTTGGACTAATTAATTGACCTATTCCATCTAGGTGGGTGTTTATTAGGGTAAATTATTAGATACTCCCGGAGTATTATGTAAACGATGCCACATGATACTCCCGACAAATAAATAATTGCAACCTATATAATGTGGGTCGCCTTTTATTTTCTAATCACCTAACAAATGTGAGTCATCGTGTCACTATCGTAAAATTTGTCGTCACCCATATTGAATGGGAACAGTACATGAGCATGCCATATGGAACTCCAGAGCACCGAATAATGTTTGGTTTAATTTTTTTATAATATTTTTTTGTTTAAAAGTCTTTTAAAAAATTCACTTGTTTAGACTCTTACTATAATTAATTAAAATTCTCACATCTTTTCACATCTATTTTTTACAATAAAATTAAAAATAAAAAAACTTACAAAAAATTAGGCCAAATACACGCTCAGTAATTTTAGTGCATATTTTATTGATCAAATTAGACATAAAATTTGATTACATATCATTTTAGATTATATTTTTTTTATTTGAATTCAACCAGTAGTAGAAGAATTATGCATTTACTGGATAATTAATTCCAAAAAATTTGGAATATACTATACTTAAAAGAATATAGTATTAATAATTTATTAATTCCTAGTCATATAGGGCTACTTATTAAATAGAATTATATATTTACTCATTATTAATCCGATTAATCAAACATGATATCAAAAAATTGAACTTTATGTAATTATTGGCTAAAGTTACAATCTGGTTTGGTTTTGGATTAAAGTCGACTTTTTAATCTTTTTATTTAAAATTACCAAAAAAAATTGTCAAACTATAATTTTTTTTCTTTGTATAGTGTTTTAAAATACTTTTTAGACAAACAATTAAATTTTATACCTATTTAACTTAAAGTAAAAAAAAAAAGTCTAACTTTAAGTTGTGTTACTAAACAAAGCCTAAATTTGTGTAATCAAATGACAAAATTAAGATAATAAAAACTAAAATTAAAATAACTATGTGACTGAACTCAAAAATTGTAATAACAAAAATCAAAGTTGAAATAATTAAAAACGAAACCTAGCAACCAACTAGATGCACATTATTTCTAATTATGAGCTCATACAGTCTTGTCCAAAATGAAAATAATTAAAATTTAAAATTATCAAAGTAAAATTAAAATAACCAAATACGGTGTACACTATAAAATTTTTATTTTAAAAAATTTTAAAATTAATAGCATAACCAATGACGAAAAATACCTAAATATTCAATATTTTACAAGATGATGTTAATAAAACTTATGTCTTGTAAAATCTTTACCATTCAATATTCATACGCTTTTTGTAATAGAATTTATGGCCGATTTCTACATGCTTAAAATTATTCTATATTATTAAATTGACCCTGTTTGGGTCAAATTTCATTAATTTTGTTTTTTTTTTCTTGATTTTTTTTTTCACTTTTGTCTAAATTTTATTTATTTTTTCTAATGTTTCGATGAGATTAATCGAAAAAATAGAAAAAAATTGATCGAAAGATGAAAAAATTAGACTAAAGACGAAAATAAGCAATAAAATTTAGCTTATTAATTTATTTTAACTTATTTGCATCTATCTTAAATTTTTTTATATTTTAATAAAAAAAAATTTACTTTTTCATCTTGCCTTAATAAGAAAAGTTAAAAAGTATAATAATTTTATTAAATAATAAAAAAATTATAAAAATAAAATAAAATAAATAAAATAAACAAATAAATAATTATCTGGTATCAAGTACCCCGGAGTTGTCCGCTACAGCTAGTCACCGAACGTTTTGCCAGCTGTGCTCCAATTTTGTTTTTCTTTTACTTTTTATTTTATTTTATTTAATTATTTATTTATTTGTTGCAAATGAAATGAAAGATCACATTTAATTGTCACGATTGTTGATCGGCCTGGTCTGCCCGGTTCTAATTAAATTTATAAAGATTCTACATCATTAATTTTTAATATATTTAAGTTTAATATTATTATAGCAATCATTTATTTCTTCAAAATTTTAAAAAGAAGTTGTCTTCATCCGTCCCTTGGTATGTCTATATGCACACTTTTTCAATCATTGCCATGGCTCATTTTTTATTTTGAATAAATTACACCAACCAACTTCATATGAGATAAATACAAGAAGTCCCACACCCTTTAAACAAAATTATAATGATATCCCGTAATAATTAATACTAATTAATTAACCAAAAAAATAATTAATACTAATAACACCGACCCATTACGTTAAATCTTTGTTAAGTATATGGGTTAAAATTGATGTTCCAACTTTTAATACTAAAATACCTAATTTATCCATAATATCAAAATAATTATCCATTTTATGAATCATAACAATAGATAGATGAATATTTCCGGTAGAGGATCAGGATTGGGATCTACTGGTCATGTCCAAGCTGGCTATGACGTCAGGAGAGAATGCCACGTGTGAGCCTGCACAAGAAAGGGGTGAGATGCCCGTTGGTGGCTTTGTACCGGTGGACCCTTCGACGATCAAGTCAAGTAAGGAGTTTTAGTGAGAAGAAAGAGCCCGAGAGTAAGTTTCAGCAAAGTTTTTCCTTAGTAAAAGAGAGTATACCTTTCATCTTCAACTTGCTAGCTATTTATAGTTAGAAAAATACCTGACTCGCTCATGGAGTCCGACCCGACCCGAGCAGGTCGGGTTGTACCTCTTTTCTTTGATTAATGCATAGCAATTAATGTCTTGATGGTGACTTGTCAGTGCCATCATTGAATATCTTTGTAAGATATCTCTGAAAATATCTCTGCAAATTTCTTTTATCATATCTAGATGTCCATCAGTGTCCAGATCTAGCTTTAGGTCTAATTTGGGCTAGGGCTAGGCCACCCCTACTTGACCATTTTACCCATGTGTTGTCCCATTTACTACTGATGGTTCATCTTCATACCACATCTCGGATCTATGTACCGCAAGACATGACCTTTAGGATCATCCATTTAGCTCGGAACAAGGTTTAGGCAGCTCACCTTAATCGGCTATCAATGTCGAGCATCACTCATCATGGTGCCGAGCACCATGCCCTCGGAATTGGGGCTGGACCCTCGCCGAGCTCGGATGCTCCACCCATATAGCTAGGCCTATTGCCCGAGCTGATGTGGATATGCCGAGAATCGTCCCGTGCTGATGTGGACTGCCGCGCTCCACGCGGCTTAGGTCGGAACATGATTCCCCGTCAATTGCCCGCATCATCTTGCTGTTGCTCAGAGCTCAAGCAGCTGGAAGATGATGTGATGCTCTTGCCCAATTTGTCACTTTGCCTTTTGGTCGAGTGGCTTGTTGAGCAAGCTTCGCTGATGTACTGTCCCTTAGCTGTCTTTCCAGCCACGTGTTGAGTCCCTGTCGACTCTACGACGCATTTAATGCGTACGGCGTCAGCTGTACCTTGGGTACTGGAACGTCACTGAAATGTTGGCCGTCATATCAATAAATATCAATCATTTGGCTTAATGATGGCGGATTTGCTCGGATTACCTGGCCCGATCAAACATTTTGCTCGGGACCCTCAATTTGACGGTGGACGTTGCTCGGTTCCATTATCCGAGCACCAGCAATACGATGCCCAACCATCACAAGTTGTTCGGGCATATCTGCTCGGGAGAGACGTGTCGCCTGCGTTAAACGCGCATTAAATGCACACGGCGCGCGTTAAGGCACGCGCCATAACTGCTGTCTTTTGGCGCTCCATTTGAATCATTCGTGAAGCTATAAAAGGGGGAGGGTTCTCCCTCTTCCTCTCTTTTACGAACTACTCAAACTCCTGCACCTTGGCGATTTTCGGCAACCTCTCTTTGCAACTCCGGTGGCTGCGATTCGTGCTACTCGGGCGACTTTCAAGAACTTTAGATTCTTCTTTGACTAGGTTAGTATCTCATTTTCCTATTTTTTACCTTCTTATATGAAAATCTTTGGCCAACGCCGCCGTAGTGGGGGTTGGGCTCATTGGCCTATGCCCCCGAATGCCCTGGGACCGCTACTGCCACCACCGGCGATGGCGGTGTTGCTGGGGAAATATCTGCAAATATATCTATGTACGTACATTGAAAATCTTCCCCCCCCCCTCATTTTTTTTTCTTTTAAGATATGGGACATCTTGCCTGCTATATTGACACGCTAGAGGCTTTGGCCGAGCTCCGTCAAGCTAGGTCAATCCTTGACGACGTTACTATACGCCAGGCAACCGACAAGGAGAACTGGACCACGGAGGAGCCCGGGGCAGCCGTATTTCCCCTAGTGGCTCTTCTGGAATCCAGGCTAGTGTTTTCGCTCCCGACCATCGTAAGAGAGGCTCTAGCGTTCTATCGGTTGTTCTCCACTCAACTTACTCCCAATGTCTTCAGCATCTTGATGGGGGTAGCATTATTGAATTGCTACATGGGCATTGATCTCGGTGTTCGGGAGATTTAATACTGTTATTCCATATCGAAGACGTCCAAAGGCCAGAACAGGTATTATCTCAAGGCCAAGAAAGGACGTCAGATAGTGCTCGAGCTAAAGAACTCCCACAAGGGAGATTTAGACGATTTTGTTGTGGTCGGGGGCAACTGGCAGCTCAGCCCTGGCGTCCATGATCAGCGCGTTCGGCTCTGCCCCACAAGAGCTGGAACCCCAGGTAGCCGAGCTCCATTCCCAACATATTGAGTCCTCTTACTTTTCATTTCTGTATATCCCGAGCTATATATCCTGAGATCTAACGCCTTTAAATTTTCAGGTGCCTACTGCAACACCACCGCAATCAGGGACAAGAAAGACCAAAGAGGCGGTCGGGTGAATCTTGATCACCTTCGGTGCGTTTTGGACTGGGGCAAGGAGGCCCAATCTTTCAAGAGGCTATTCAACCGGATCCCGATCAGGCCAGATAAACTCGGGCATCGATTAGAACCCGTCGAGGAGTTCAAGACTGAAAGAGGTCAGAGCACCAGAGCATCTACCTCCAGAACAACGAGCGGCGGAAGACCCTCGGGCTCCTACAGTTCGGCAACTCAGGCCGTTCTTCAGGTCATCGATATGTCTCAGAGAAATCTTTTCAACCTGCTCGGCAGCGTACTCGGTGTAACTCCCACTGCTCGTCCAGTGATTGCGGGTTCTTCCGCACAACCACCAAAGCCGACCTCAACCGCTCCCTCCACAGCTTCAGTTTCAGTACTGCCAGCGCCTCCACGGGCCTCCCGAAAGAGGAGCTCGACGTCCGAGGTGGCCGAACGAGACCTACGTCGCCACGTTGAGGCCCCTGCCTCTCTCCCTACTCCGAGCCGAGCTTAGGGCTCCACACCAGGGGATGAGGTACCTCTTATTCTGTCTCCCTCCTACTGAGGGAAAGCTCTCTTCACACAAGATTCAGTGCAAGAGAGCCACCACGTGGCTTGGGCTCTGGCTAAGAGCGTTTGCCTTTAGAAGGACAAGGAATCCTACGAGGCCATCCCATCCTCTTCGCTGACCAAGCAGGCTGCCCAGCATCTTATTGCGGTAAGGATCAAGTTCATTGCTATGACCATTCTTCTTGGGCTCCCATTATTTCATTATTTGACTCGTATTTTCTGTTGAACAGGGACTTCAAATGGGAATAGAGGCCGCTGCTCGATGCAGCCAACTGCAAGAGAAACATGACCAACTCCACGCCGAAGTCCAAAAACTTAAGGAGGATGTGAAGATTCTCCAGGCACAGGTCAGCGATGCCTGTGCGGCTAAAGAGGACGCTGAGGTCCGAATCACAAAAGCTCTTGACTCAGTCAAGGAGCAGGAGGCCAACCTCGCATCGGTGATCGGGCAATTGGAGGAGGCCTCACAGGCCAAAGCCACCCTTGAACAGGAAAATTCCTAGCTCAAAGCTGCCAGCGCCCGAGTTCACAAGAAAAGATTTGATGAGGGCTATAACAAGGCGGAGGATTTCTACGAAGCTCAGGTTATGAGTATGCAGAATCCCCTGTTCAAGATGGGTTGGGATTCTACACTCAACGCCGCGCAGGTCGATCTTGACTCCGAGCTCCACAGAATTGTGCCTTGGATCCAACCGTCCATCCCGTTTCCTGATGAGCTTGCTCACCTGATCAGGATGGCCATTCCTCCAGGTCCTGTTGTGGAGGTTGCGCCCTTCTCTGTTGTTTAGATCGATCCACCACCGCCCCAAGCGCAAGACTTTGAGATCCCCCCACCTTCTTCGTCTGGGCAAGGAGCAGAACTGGAAGAGCTTGACCCACTGTGGCTGGAGGTTAGAGCTTCGAATGCTAACGCCACAGTGGATCTCACCCTCGAGGAGGACCCCACGTTTGACGAGGTTGTTGCTCAAGAAGGGGAAGAACGGGAGACCAAGGACAAAGAGGTGGGCCCACTGTAGGGTGAACAGCAATAAGGGGGACCTGTGCTGGAATCACTTTTTCTTTCCCTTATTCTTTATTTTTGAGTTTTCCAAGTTCGCATTGCACGACCTTATCTTTCTTGTGAGGTCGGTGTGCCCAAGCTCTGTACTCACTTCTATTATTAATGCAATGTTTTTCTGTTCATCCTCTTGTTATTACTGTCATTCTTGTACCGTTTTTGCATTGCACCTACACATGTCTTATATTTGCTTCCAATTTTTTATGCAAGTCCATGAAGCTCGGCCTCATACTACTGTGAAAGGTCGGGTAGTTTCTCATCACGTTGAAAGTACAACTAAAATGCTAAACAATCTCTGAAGATCACCCGAGCAGTTTAACTAATGCTAACTAATATATAACTGAGCAAGCCCTATTGTGACCTAGAAATGAGATACAAATCTCAGAATTACCAAGTTGCCAAAGGTCGGCCTTTCATCGTTCGCACACTCTGGATAGTTTTAGCCGAGCTTGTGCTCTGCTCATTTCGGTACCCATATTTCGAGTAACACCCGAATACTGTCAATTAATCCAAGCTGTAGTATAATTGAGCAGGTCTTTTTGGTCAGTCAAAACCTTACGATTTTTTGAGCATGACCCATTGGGACCCAGGAACAGGATGTAGAAATCTCAAAGTGCCCCAAGTTATTAGAGGTCGGCTTGGTATTCACCTTTCACTTTTATGGTCAGCCAGTGACTATCCTGTTCGGTCTTACTGATGTTGCCTAGTCAGGATCGTAAGTTACCTGAGACATTCGGTCACCAAGCTAGGACTCCTTTGCCCAGGCGTGACTTGGAAGTCACAGGGACTTTTGTGCCAAGCCGAGCTAAGGCTTTCTTGCCCAAGCGTGATTTAGAAGTCACCGGAACTTTCGTGCCTTGCCGTGACTTGAAGTCACCGGGACTTTTATGCCTAGCCGAGCTAGGGCTTTCTTGCGCTGGCGTGACTTGAAGTCACCGGGACTTTTGTGCCTAGCCGAGCTAGGGCTTTCTTGCCCTAGCATGGCTTGAGGCCACCGGGACTTTTGGTGCCTAGCCGAGCTAGGGCTTTTTGCGATGCCTTTAATCATGCACAAATTGTTGGAAAAATTCTCTTTATTCTTCGTTCCGACCAATATGTACATTTGGGACTTTAATAATAAAACATCCTCAAATTCTGTGCGTTCCACGGTCTTGGGATCTGCTTTCCTTTCATATCTTCAAGTCTGTATGCCCCCGTGCCAGCAACTGGGGTGACTTTATATGGACCCTCCCAAGTCGGGCCTAGCTTGCCGTCAAGGGGGTCCTTTGTATTAAGGAGGACCTTCTTGAGGACCAACTCGCCGACCTTGATGCTCCTCTGATTCACACGTTTGTTGTAGAATTTTGCAAGTTGTTGCTGGTAGGATGCCAGCTTAACCAGAGCCAACTCCCTTTTTTCCTCGGCCAGGTCCAATTCTCGAGCAATGCTGAGGTTGTTATTCCCGGACTCGAAGGCTTTAGTTCTGATTGTAGGCATACCGACCTCCAAGGGGATAACTACTTCTACGCCATAGGCCATGGCAAATGGCGTCTCCCCAGTAGCACTCCTAGGAGTTGTTCTATAGGTTCATAGCACGGAGGGTAGCTCGTTTGCCCAATTTCCTTTGGCCTTTTCTAATCTTCTCTTTAACCCTGCAAGAAGTGTCTTGTTCGAGATCTCTGCTTGCCCATTGCTCTGGGGAAATGAGGGTGTTGAGAAGTGGATCTTTACCCCCAAGCCCGAACAAAACGTCTTGAACAGATTGCTGTCAAATTGCTTCCCGTTGTCTAGAACTATGGCGCGCGAAATGCCAAATGTTGTGATAATGCTCTTCCATAAAAACTTCTTCGCATCCATATCTCTGATGTTGGCCAAGGGCTCAGCTTCCACCCATTTGGAAAAATAGTCTGTAGCTACAATTAGAAACTTTCTATTGCCGGGTGCCTTAGGCAATAGTCCAACAATATCCAGTCTCCATTGAGCAAAGGGGCATGGGCTGGTGATCGGGCTAAGCTCCTCGGCTGGCTACCTACACAAGGGAGCAAATCTTTGACACTTCTCGCACTTCTGTGAATAGACCTGGGCATCTTTCTGCGTGTAGGGCCACCAATAGCCTTGGCTCATTGCTCTGTATGACATGGGTCTCCCCCGGTGTGGCCCCCGCATATCCCTTCGTGAAGTTCGAACAGAAAGTCCTGGACCTTATTCGGATGAGCACATAGCAGATAGGGGCCTGAGAAAGACCTCCTGTACAGTTGACCCTTGGGAGATAACAAAAAACGCGCAGATTTGTGTCTGATCTTGTACGCCTCCTTTTTGTCCCCTGAGAGTTAGCCATTACTGAGAAAACTAACAATAGGGTCCATCCAGCTCGGCTCATGGTCTTCTTGAATAGCACATACTTTCTAAGCAGTGGTGTCAATGCTCGAGCTCTGCTGCTTCTACGCTTCCATTGTTCCCTTTAGCCCGAGCTCAGTTGCAGAGGCCAGGGCCGCCAGAGCGTTGGCATGAGAGTTCCCCTCTCGGCTGACCTGCTCAATTCGTACTTTTTCAAAACCTTTGATCAGCTCGAGAGCAATAGCTAGGTAGGTAGCCATCCTATCATCCCTAGAGTTGTATTTCCCAGTCATTTGATTGACCACCAGCCACGAATCACAAAAAACTTTCAAGTTTCTGATGCCTAGGAGCTCGGCACTTCTAAGTCCTGCGTGTAGTGCTTCATACTCGGCTTCATTGTTGGAGGCTGGAAATTCCAACCTTATTGAGTGCGAGATGCCCGCCGGTGGCTTTGTACCGGTGGACCCTCCGACGATCAAGTTAGGCAAGGAGTTTTAGTGAGAAGGAAGAGCCTAAGAGTAAGTTTCAGCAGAGTTTTCCCTTAGTAAAAGAGAGCATACCTTTCGTCTTCAACTTGCTAGCTATTTATAGTTAGAAAAATACATGACCCGTTCATGGAGTCCGACCCGACCCTAGCAAGTCAGGTTATACCTCTTTTCTTTGATCAATGCATAGCAATTAATGTCATGATGGTGACTTGTCAGTGCCATAATTGAACATCTTTGCAAGATATCTCTAAAGATATCTCTGCAAATTCCTTTTGTCATATCTAGATGTCCATCAGTGTCCAAGTTTAGCTTCAGGTCTAATTTGGGCTAAGGCTAGGTCACCCCTACCTGACCATTTTACCCCTGTGTTGTCCTATTTACTACTGATATTTCATCTTCGTACCACATCTTGGATCTGTGTACCGCGAGACATGACCTTTAGGATCGTTCATTTAGCTCAGAACAAGGTTTAGGCAGCTCACCTTGATCGGCTATCAATGCCGAGCATCACTCATCATGATGCCGAGCACCATGTCCTCAGAATTGGGGCTGGACCCTCGCCGAGCTCGGATGCTCCACCCATATAGCTTAGCCTATTGCCCGAGCTGATGTGGATATGCCGAGGATCGTCCCGTTCTGATGTGGGCTGCCGTGCTCCACGCTGCTTAGGTCGGAACTTGATTCCCCCTCATTTCCTACAACTAAACAGTTTTATTCTTAAAGGACCTTGGTTGAATGACTATTTTAATAAAATAATTAGTGTATTCAGATTATTAGTACCTGAAATATTAGCATGTGTTTAGCTTGGCTTTTAAGCCAAGCATTTTGGATTAAAAGCCCAAAAAAAGTCACTTGGTTTGGGTTCCCACGAAAAAGTTAAGTTTTTTTCACTTTTTTCTCACAAAAAATCATGATTTGACACCTGTTTTTTTTACAAAAAAGCCAAAAAGTCTAAACCACTAAAAAAAGCTAATCCAAACACAGGATTAGTGTCTGGAATATTAGTATAGTATTTTTTGTGCTGAAAAATGTTTGGTTGAGAATAGTATAATCTGCTGACAAATAATACGTTATTTGGTTTGACATAATTTTAGTAGAATTAAATTTTTTTTATTTATAAAATTAATCAAAATAATTCTAAAACTAACTAACATACTCCTCTTGTGGATTTAGGATAGTACCCATCAAAGGTACTAAGTTAATTGAGAGAGATTTTTTAAACCTCCTCCAAATTAATGATTGATAACTACATCTATATAAAAAATTATTAGTAAAATAGTCAGATTACAAGTCTTAATCCCGCAATCAAATTAGACCAAAGTGAATAATGTTTTCCTAAAACGGCTAGTATTCCCTTGTCTCCCTCATCCATTTATTTGAAACCTAGATGCAAACAAATTTTTTTTTCTCGATGGATGACTCCACCACTCAACACCGTAAGTTGCTTTCACCATTAATTCGCTAACTCTTTCAACCGATCAAACCTAATACCCTCATCGTACGTGTTCGTAGAGTTAGGTTTCAAAAATGTAGGGAAACGATGGAAGAGAAAGATGGAGTATTAGGATAATTCTATAGTAGTAATAAATTATAATTTTGACTTCTTAGAGATAAAATACAATAAAACATAAGGGTATAAAAGTAATTTTATTATGTCTTTAACCTTTGTTAATATTTCAGTTAATAGAGGAGAGTGTATTATAATTTCGTCAAAATTATTTTATTTTTAATCGTCTCTATTATTTTGTTACTTTTTGTCTTCTAAAGTCTTGACTTTTCGTGTTTTAACTTATTTTCTACCCGATATGGCTATTTGTGGTCTACATCCCTACCCAATATGGGTATTTGTAGTCTACATTTACAGGTTATTTGCAGTCCACATATACAGGGATGATTTTGAAATTTTCCAGCTTTTATCTAAAGAATTTTGTCTCTTGTTGATTAAAAAATAATAAGAAATGCTAAAAAGAGCCCAATAAATATTAAATAATAAGAAAATAATACATTAATATATGTACAAAATGTATTGACAGTTATTAAAATAGTATGCTCCAGATATTGATATTTTTTTTATTTTTTGTAACTCTCATTAACCTATTCAAAGTTCAAATTTGGCCACCCAGCAAGTATCGTTCAGGACCGTCCGTCAATTACTCCAAGTACGGTACTCTCTCGGATGTGTTTGTATATCCCTTTCCAACATCATATAATTCTCTTTCTTGTGAATTTCATATTAACTAAAATATTTACAACCAAAATCAAGTTTTAAAACAATTAATTAAAGAATCAGCCATATAGTAAGGTATTACTAGACGGTTCACCAATTATTAAAATTCGACTCTAGCCTTCCTTTATCTGTCTTTAAACTCCTTTTGACCAACACAAAAAAAGAAACAAAATAAAAATATTAATTAAACATAAAAATATACTTAATAATCATTATCGACATTTTGTCGGCGACCGATCACTTAGGGCTTGATTGATATTTAACTTAAAAGTTAGCTTTAAATTTGGTTTAAAATAAGTTCCTTGATAACTTAATTTTTAAGTTATTTTTTTTAAGTTAGTTGTTTGGTAAAAAGTTAACTTTTTTGTTGTTCAGATTAGACTTTCTATACATTTGATATTAACAATTATATATAATTGGTAACTTTTTTTAATAAGATTTGTAATTGGTAGTTGCTGTGGTAGTAAATAATAAATTATGAATATAGGTATTATTGTATGTTAAAAATTTGTCAGAATTTGAATAAAATATTTTAAGAGTTGGTATTTTATTTTTTGTCAAACGAATTATATTGGCTTTTTTTCGTAGTTAGCCAAAAAATTAAAAAAATAGAATTACCAAACGGGCACTTGGTGTTATTGAAAGCAATAGATTGGAAGATGTGCTATGCATTTCAACACCATTCCAGAAACAGGAACACATGAACGATGAATCATTTGTTTTTGTAGGATCCTTTTGCAATAGACAATAATAAACAATAATGGAGAGATAAAATATGCGAAGTAGTCAAAAACACAGAACGGAGAGAGACGAAGTTGGGTGAAGGAGAAGGCTAATTGAGTATAGAGTACTGGCAGTATGAATAATGTATCTGATTATCAAAATCTCATCCATTCGAAAGTCTGGTTATCCCTCCTATTTATAGCACTCAGATGAGCCATGTTAAAATTTGGATATGACCCTTTCAAGAGATCGAATCGGATCATGAGAGGTGATAACGGATAATCAAGAGATTTTATCCGATAATCAGCCAAGTAGTGTTCTACTCCAACTCAACTAGGTCGGCCAACAGATGCCCCACTGGCACCCGACCCATTCGGGTTAAGTACCCGACCCACTCGGGTCGAGTGACTCGGGTGTCACTCGAGTGACTCAAGTTGGAGGTCTTTATGACTCGACAAATCATTTCCTTAGCCACCAAGCCACATGTCTCCCAACGTCTTGTGTTGTACTGCCATTGTCTTCATTATTTCTGGGACAGTCTTTCGATTCTCAGAGAAATCTATAATCATATAGTCTGTGCTATATCTTGGTTGTTCAGTTTGTGCTGAGTCACATAGTCGGTACTATGTCATCATGATTAGGTAGTCAGAGCTACATTACAGTCTGTGCTGTCTTCACGACCTATGTCGTGGTAATAATACAGTCTGTGCTGTCTTCACGACCTATGTCGTGGTAATAATACAGTCCGTGCTGTCTTCATGGTCTATGCCATGCCAATAATACAGTTTGTACTGTCTTCATGGTTTATGCCATGGCAAGTAGTCAGGGTTACTGTCGCAGTCAGGGCTACGCTTCGTAGTCTGTGCTATGGAAGGTCTTCATTGTAGTTAGGGCTACGCTTCATAGTCTGTGCTATGGAATGTCTTCTGCCTCTGCATGATGAACAGTGATATTAGTTGGCCGAGGTATAGGGGATTCCAGCAGCTTGGATCCCCAATAATTTGAGTTACCAGTGGAATAAGTAGTTTATCTCATCACCTGAGTACCTGGGTTAGAGTAGTTGATACTGGTTAAGTGGAAGAATACCCGAGCGGCTCGGGTCATGAATGACTCGAGTTATGAGTATTGCATCCGAGCTACCAGAGGGGCGAGTAGCTCGGGTCATGAGTGACTCGAGTTCTGAGCAAAAGTATCGCACCCGAGCTACTAGAGGGGTGAGTAGCTCGAGTCTTGAGTAACTCAAATTATGAGTAGAAATATTGCACACGAGTAGGTCTACCCGAGTAGCTCTACTGTACCCGAGTAACACTGCCCGAGTAGCTCTACTGTACCCGAGTAGGTCGGGTGTCGTACTTATGTTAAGAAGTTTTGCATTGATTTTTTTTTATTTTTATTCTTAATATTGATTTACTCAAGCTATCTGCTCTAGTGGTTTGACCTATAATTATTTACATATTTATTTTAAAAAATATGTTAATAGGTGACGACCCACCTACAGTTTTCGTTTGGTTAAATTGGCTAAAGTTGAATTTTATATTTTTTAATTAATTCTTTAAAACGTTGTCAGTTAAAAAGTAATATATATTTTGGGTTGTGACCTTTTAAGTACATAATTTTTTAGTTAATGTAACTTAAAATCATATATATATCCGACCTTAAATCGAATTAGTCAAAAATGAAAAGGAAAAAGATAAATATATATAAACAGGAACACAGAAAAATGCATTTATTTAAATTTTAATATTTTAATTAAAAAAATTACTTTTTGAGTTCGTTTTGACGAGTTGAGTGAAAAATTATAATAGTTGGATATAAATAAAAAAAAAGAATTCAAGAAAACAAAAAAATAAAAAATAAACAAGTAAGCGATTATTGCGAAGATGGGTATGGAGAGTCTTACTTACCCCATCTGGGGTGTGAGGCCGAGTCCGTTGGACAAAAGGGAGCGAGTGAGATCCCTGGCCTTGGAGGTGGATTCCATGTCCATCACAGCTGCCGAAGATGGAGCAAATAAGGACAAACATTGTAACCAAATAAACCTTAGATTCCGCAATACCACCGCCCTCTGTTTTTGCTGCTGCTGCTGCTGCTTCTCAGCGTTACCACCACCCATATATCTATTTCTATATAATTGCCAGTAACTCTACGCCCTGTATCAAAGCAAATGAATCTATTTCCACCAAGTAGACGGTATATATAGACTGCGGAGCTATATATATTGCCAATTTGATGAGATCAGGTCGTGTTGGGGATAATATTTTGTTGCTTTATTGGTCTTTTTTAGGTTAAATGTCAAGAATTTCGTATTTTTGTATTTTTTGTATTTTTTATTTTTTTTAAATCGTCTCTCAATGAGATAAACTTGAAAAGTAAAATATTTTTAATAAAAGATAAAAAAAATTCAAGAAATACGAAAATAAATAACATAAAATTTAGTTTATTAGCTTATTTCGTTTTTTCTGAATTTTTTTTATTTTGATTAAAATTTTTACTTTTTTAACTCGTCTCGATGAGTGGTGGCAAACAATATAATAATTGAATTAAATGATGCAAAAAGTTCAAAGCAATTATCCCTAACAAGATTATATGCTGTTTATTTTTATTTTTAATAAAAGAATTATTTTATGTTTTACTTTTTAAATAATCTTTCAAACAAGTAAAAAATCTCAATTAAATATGAAAATCAAAAATATAAATAAAAAAATAAAAAATTATCCTCTGAGTAATTTAAAAAGTAAAAATCTTAGACTTAAAAATAAAAATATTAAAAAAACACGATAATAAGTTTAATAATGCTAGAAATACCTATTTATTTTACTAAATTAACATCCCAAATGATATGACACCATCACAATCATTAATATAAATGGACCCCACATGAATTCTATCTAAATTTTATAGTTGTGATTATGTCACGTCATTTGAGATATTAATTTAATAAAATAAGTAAGTATCTCTAATATTATTGTAATAAGTTATGTATAATTAAAATATAATTTATTAAAATAAATTAAAAAAACTGTCTCGCCGGAATAATTAAAAAAGTTCAAATCATAGACTAATTTTTTTTTAAAGTCCATAATAAGATCCTAATTAGCAATTTTGATTTCTTAGCTTTTTAGTTAAAAATATCAAAAAATTAAAAATTTAAATTAACATACGAATTCTTAAAATATTCTCTTCAAACTCCTACCACTTTTAAAATACAATAATATCTATTATTCATAATTTATTTACTAACCACTGCTAACTATATATAATTGTTAATATATATATAAGGATAAATTGTTTATTTTGAAAAAAAAATGTAAAAAAAAATTAATTTTTTATCCAAATAACTAACTTAAAAAAAATTAACTTAAAATATAAGTTACCAAATAATTTACTTTGAATTCAATTTAATTTTTTTTGGCTAAACACACAAAAAAATAAAAAAATTAATTTTTAAACTAGTTGTTAATTGAACCTTTAATTGTGTTTAGTTAAAATAGAGTTTATTTTTATTCTTAGTGAAAAAACTTGATAATGATTAAAAAAGATCATCATTACAAAAGAAATAAAAAAATAAAAAATTGAATACAAATATAAATCGAAATTAAAGT